>VXAV01009761.1:74891-89957 GCA_013399715.1 Alectura lathami
TCTGGGCCAGGCAGTCAACAGTTATGCGCCATTTTGGGGACCTCAGTGCTACAAGATAACTGTCCCTGAGGACTTCAGTAAAAAAAATGCACTGTTTGAAGACCCTAATGTGTTTCGCTTGCATGCTAACAGCCAGGATGCTCAGTCTTGTGAAGGTTAGGGTGAAATGTTCAGAGGTACACACCTACAAAACTGGAGACCTTACCACCAAATAGATGAGCATCTGGAGAGGTCAGGTACCTCTAAAACCTAGTATCAGCTTAGCAAGCCTTTTCAGAGAACTTTTGAATGGAGGTTCTTAAGCGCTTTAATGACTCTTGTGCCTGCAATGCTTACTAGCAGACAGCTGTCTTCTGTAAATTATTCAAAAAAAAAAAAAAAAAAGAAAGAAAATATACCAGTTTTCTTAGAAGTTCTTTCCAAGTTTGTGAACTGCACAGCAGTTGGCACTCCCATGAGCATTACCACCTGTAACTTCTTTCCCACTATGTCAACGACAGGAATGAAAGCCCAAACTACAGTCTCAAAGCCCCTCAGATTAAAGGACTTCATCCATTAGCTTGGGTCAGTGGTCATCTTTGGTAGATTAGCCACAAAAGGAGCTATGTAACGTGCTTTAGTGGTAAGTCAGTCAGACAGTGTCTGCTCACAGCACAGCCGCATGTAAGTGGAGAAGCCAGACTAACTCTGTCAATAGCTATAGCTAACCTTGAGGATGGCAATCCTGCAATGTGCTTAGGCATGAAAGGATGGCCACAACCATGTGGTTGTGCTAAAGCAAATGCTTTCTCCATCATTCTTAAGGTATGTGGGGCCAGTTCTGATTCACACCCCTTCAGATGCATTACATCCCTTTTTCGTTTTATACATTACCTTTGTCACCACCACTCTGATAGTATAGCAGTAGCTGTTTAGTCACCAAGAAGACTACGTGGCTTTAACAAGGAATTCTGTATCTCAGGAGGTGCATCTGCAATTCATTCCTAGGCAATCGTCTGATGCTGCTAGATTATGTAATGAATTTAAACCTGCCAAGAGTCCTGTAACAAAAGCAGAGACCTGTTTCACATACTAGATCAAAACAGGCACAAATGATGGAAAGAAATGCTTCTAAACTGAACTTCACACATTCCAGTTGCAGAGCTTGGCAGACTGTCAAGAGACTGAGTGGAGACTCTGGTCTGGGAAAAGGGAGAACCCTGTCACAGCAAACTCTGCAGCATCACAGCTGGTAGCCAATGGCACAGAACCCTAGCTGAATTAAACTTCCAGTCATGCATTAAAAATGATGGTTTCTGAGACAGCAGATTCCAAATATTGGCAGGAACCTGATGGCTTCTTTTGCTTACCCGAGCTCAGGCTAGCTCTTCATCAACATCTCTTGGGACCAGCAGTTAAACAATTAGCAAAAGGTGATACGCTGTGATTTCTGAAGCATTGTATTCTGTTATATTCCACACTGCAGATACCAAGCATGCAAGGATAGGCAAGCATTATAGCTGTTCCTAAGAAAAGGAAACAAGTGACTGACAGAGCTTCTGACCTGCTTCACAGCTGTGCGCTGCCCCACTGCTTTCTGGGGAGTGTAAGGTTTATGAGGAGTAAGGCTCCGTCCCTGCCAGAGGGCATGGTGCTTGACCAAAGATATGAAGGATAAATCTTTAGCAGGGAAGAAAGCAGTTGGTGCTGTACTTACTCATCCTCCATCAGTTTAGGATATCATGCAGTATGAGTAACCGACTGCACCCTACTTGTTTGTCCGTAACTTCTCCTACAACAGATGAATAACAGATGCATTGTGCAAAGAGTAAGATGTGCTATGGAGTGCCCTCCTCTATATTTTACATTCCCAATACTCTCGATATCTATACATCTATCCGTATGTATGTCCACAAATTTTATATGCACTGCATGTATGTTAATGACATGCACGGCCAATTCTAGAACGACTTTTTGTGATGGCAGAAGGCATTTAAAACATAATGGATATACCTCGATCATTTTGTTCCAACAGGAGGAGCTATCTTCAGAAAGACCAGAACACTAGTGAATATATCTTTGATGCTTGTCACTATCAAAGCACGGTACCTTTCTCAAGAGTTATCCCTTATGTGGGAATAATACTGAGCATGAAAGCACTGATGGGCCTGGTCTGGAGCAGCTGAAAATAAAACTGGCTTTGGACTCTGCCTTGATCCAAGGCTCTGCTTGGAACTCTTAGGGACATTTGGACCATTTGGGTGCTGGTAGCCAGATACTGGCCCTGGCTGTCAACAATGTCCTGCAGTATGGTTGCCATTTTTATCTTTTTGGTGTAGCATTGCACTCAGACACTGATCTTACCAGCATCTGTCTGAACCTCTGTGTTCACATACAGGAAAAGAAGGGATAAAGGTGCCCAGGGTCAAACTGCGGATTTGCTTGTTCTCTCATTCTGCAGAGCTCTGGCTTCTCAGCACCATTTGAAAGGACTTGCAGACTACAGTGTAACAGTGCTGCTGGCCTTTTGCTGTGTGTTCTTTGCCAAAAACAAACAAACAAACAAAAATCCTTTCAAAATACACAGTGATGAGAAAGAGATTCCAAATGCTGAGGAACTTGTTGCTGTAGCTGACCCCATGTCTACTGAAAGTAAAGCTCAGCAGAGTCAGACACGAAATGTGACTCTGAGTTGTTTTAGCCATGAACCATTTCTTTCTATGGAGCTGTGCAGCAGATTGGAACTCTAGAAGCAAAACAGTGCCTGCACTGCCACCCACCAGATGTCTAGAAGGTGATCCAACACACTCAAACTCCCTGAATCAATAAGACATTTACTCCTAACAAAACTCAGATATTGATGTCTGACTCTGAATACAGGCAACCAACGTTTCAGTGCAGCTTGTTCGCATGGCTTTTGTAACAAAGTCCTAATTATTGACTGACTCTTTTCAAAAACCTATGTTGAATAAAGTACAGTTCAGCGTATTTAATCAGCAGGCTACCTATGTGTGAGAAAAAAAAAAAAAAACAGTGCTGCAAACAGAAACACAGATAACAGATCAGGTATGATTTAGTAGCTCAATATGTTACTTTGATTTGAAACAACTCAAAAAACCAAATGTGTACTATTTTGCCCAACTGTTGTATACGAGGAAAATTCATGTTCTGGGCATTCCAATTTTCATTTGTACCTGTATGAATCAACTATTTCGTTATATTTCATGCCCAGTGCACTTGCCTTTCTCACATGCTTGTAAGACTATGGCTAAGCTGCTCAGTAGCTGAATGCCACTTCTGGAGCCTGGACCTTCAGTCACATCTCAAACCAAGTCGCATTAGAGCCGAGACAATTAAGTGTCTCAGAAATGATGGATCAGTCCCTCAACCATTCAAGGAAAAACTATTTTTTTCTATTGTGCTTGTGAAAACATTTCAAAACAGATTTTCTGCGATTTGAAAGTAGCCAAACAAATTTCTTTTAAACTTAATTAAAGAAAATAATGATTTGCATCTTACGGGGGCATTTGTATTGCAAGACACACTGGGAACAAACTTCCATGTCCAGAATATAAGCCCCTAAAAATATGAGTACGTAATGGAAGGACAGATATGTCTTTAATCATGACAGTGCCAGGGCTATAAAGCCTTATATCATAATGCCACTACTTTATACCATAAATATACAGAAATAAACAAATATTACACCTTGAGGAATTATAGAGAAAGCCTGTTAAACATTTTAAAGGGTAATAAAAATGCCTTTGGCCCATTAAATGTGCTTTACTGACTATATGAATCAGTGCCAAAAAATATCAAAGATTTTACAAAGAAAAGAAATAAAAGAAAAAGGCCCACGAACTTGGTAGTGTGTGTCCTTGCTGAATGATTAAACGAATGGGCTGGGCAGAACCCAGGAAAAAGGATACAGGTAGTTTCACGTTACAGAAACCCATACACACATACACATACATATTATATATAGATGTTTATACCCACAAGCGTGCTATATATGTGATGTAATACCCATGTGATAATTTGGCCAATACGCTACAATCAATTAGCTTATTACAATCCTGCCTTTATCTATTCAATAATTTTTGGGCTTTTTCTAAAACTAAATCTTCAAAGTACATTGTAAAGTTAGTTTCATTTTTGTCATTATTTTAACCTCCAGCACTTGAGCAAGTTTCTGCTCACAGGCAGGTGCAAAGGGGTGTCTCACAGTCCGCAAAACTACTGCTTCTGAGCACTGAAAAATCTTGGGACATATTGTTGGTTTTTGTTTATTGTTATTTTTTTTTCAGTTCTCCAAACAATGGAGATCAAACTTACAAACAAGTATTTCTTATTCTATCTCAGAGATAATTTATAACAACAACAACAAAAAAGACATCTATTAGTCTGTCCTGTGTTTCTCCATGTCTTGTGCAGCAAATTCTTGCGGTGAAACCTTAATCTCAGAATTAACTGTTAAAATGAAACCTATTGCAAATTCTTTCTCAAAAGTAACTTGATATCATGTCCTACTGGCAAATGCAGGCGCAATGTTGTACCTAACCCTATGTCTACCTTCTCTCAAACCATAAAGCTTTCTTTTTTAGTTCTGTAGGTAAGTCTCATTCAAGCAAACACAAATAAACCACATTCACATTCTTAATTTGGGTGAGAGTGATTGTCTGCTTCTCATGAACACTAAGAACAGGAAATTTTTAAATTACCACCAGACCACTGATCTCCTCCTGCTTGTTACTCTTCTTCTCCCTTGAGCAGTATGAACAATTTGAGGCTTAAATCAGCTTTTGTAACATATCTGTACCATACATAGCAAAAAAAAAAAGTTTGGAGAGGGATGAAGCCTCTGAATAAAATTATGCCTCTAACACTGTCATAGCAAAATGTCCTTAAAACAGGACATTTTTTCAGTAATTTACATGGCGGGAAAAAAAAAAAAAAAAACATGCCTCAAATTTTTGAATGTGTTTGCTCTACCATCCCTTCATGTGGCCAGAAGACACAGGACATATCCCAAAATGTCAAATAATTATAGGAAAATAATTAGAACTCAAGTTATTATTTCCTTCAAGCCTCCCGGTCCATCTTCTCTGCTCTACATCTTCCTCAGAAAGATTGTTAATCTTTCAGCAAAATTGCACATACCCTAGTAAATGCCCAAATAACCCACAATCCCCCAAGCTCTCTGCCACATTGGAACTGCAGTCCATGAGATCTAACTTCTCAGAGAACATCAAGGTGCTGTTCTGTGGTGTTATTTTCAAGTTTGCCAGCTGTTTATAGACCCTAAAGATGCAAAACGTCTCCTGGAGTCACACTGACCTTCTCTTAGTTGGGATCCTTCTAGTTTCAGCCTGTGAAATAAGAGGACTTGGGTAGCTCTGTGCAGATTGATAACTTGATATCAATCAAAAATCTAGAGGCAGAAGAAATGCAGATGAAGATTTTCTTTTTGCAGTTTGAAGCAATCACGAAAGGCTAGTAAAGACTGGGATTACTCCAGTGACTATACACGCCTCTCTTCGTACAAGAATGGTAATTTAATCTATTTACAGTGACTTCTACTGTGACCCCTGGAATGTGTCACAATAAACTCAGAATGAATCTGTGAAAAACATGTTTGAAAAATTCATAACTAACCAGATGACAAAAAGTTTGGCTTCCTATTTGGACCAAATGGAAGAGATTTTACAGGAAGCCCTTGCAGTTTCATTTTCTTGTGTCCAAACCCAAAACAGCTGAGGTCTAAGTGACTTTGAATCACTAAATATTCAGCTGATTTTTTCCCTTTACCTAATTTCATTTTTCCCTTGCTGTTGAATGTACTTACCTTTCAGCTGCTCAGCTAATATGTGGTACATTAACTCTCTGGAGTTTTCCATGAGTATTAGCATGCAGGGCTGCAGTCATTTTTATACAAGATACACGCACACATAGAGGAAGGAATAAAGCCTCTTCCCTGTGTTTATTCTAACAGCTTTGGCCAAGTGAAATAATATTTTACTGAAGAGTTTGAAATATTATGGATGGCAAAAGCATAAGATTTCACATCCAGTGTCTTATACCTCTATTTTCCTTCAGATATATTAATGGAAACACGTATAAGCAATAATAATACAAAGTAACTGACAGGAAAAATCTTATATTGAGGATTAGGAGCACAGATATCATCTTATCAGCCAAACCAAGACTAAAAATAAAGCAAGGCATCAATAAGAATTTCATAGAGAATATTTGGCAGCTGGAATAAATCATAGGTGGTATGAATGAGCTGTTCCCACAATTGTTCTGGATTGGGTTTTCTGCTTTTGCAATAACTGCAGAGCCTATAATGTTTATTCTGCCCGGAGTATTATCAACAATACGCATAGCTCAACCTACTAAGCTAATATCGTTCACACTATTATGTTGCTTCATTTGCCAAGCTAGTCAGTCATTAACTTCTCTTGTGTTTCGTCATTTATTTAACTTCCACATTTTGTAATATTTTCATTCACACCTAAAATCATAGAAAGCTATTAAAGAAATGGAAGGTGGTTTGATATGATATTTTCAGCAACATTTCCTGGAAAGTGTATAAAACTGTGTATGAAACCAGCTAAGCCCTTGCTTTCCATGTGGAAAAGCATTTCTTGCACACAAACACACAAAGTTTTGACTAAAAACATGAAATAAAAGTCAACCTTTTTTTTTTTTTTTTTAATCTGCTTGATAGGAACACAGGATAATGCACCTTGGAAAGGACCTCAGGAGGTTTTCCACCAAAACTCCTGCTCTGAGTCAGGTCAAGTTGGTCTGGACATTATTTAATTGGGTCTCAAAAACCTCTCTGGGCAACCCAATATCTCAGATATAATATACATTTTTAGAATACAATGCAGTAATTGTTGTGGGCAAACCCACAAGATGTACTCTGATCAAAAGTTACATCCTCTTACCACATTTCCTCGAAAGAGAAACAATTAAATAGAACCTGAATAACAGTCCCATCTCAGGTCCAACATTCCTATTTTCTTCTCATTTAACTTTTCATTAGTTGAGGTCTCTATATAAAATTTATTAGTGCAAGGCTTTATTATTCATAACACAAATGTTGAAAAATGAGTAGTTTTTCCTCAGTTCCAAGATTTCTGTCTCATCAGTTGGATGTGAACTCACCTGAAACCCTTGTGATTTCATACACTGGCTCCAGACTTATCTCTGTTTGCCCACAGCATGTGTGATAGCAGTAAGGGCCCACCTGGTCTCTGTGTGGAGATTGCTGACCTGCCTGTGACCAACTGTAAATGAATACAAACGCTCAGCCGAAGCTTTCAATATTCTCATGAACAAAACTTAGTTAGAACATTTGGTCAGCCAGGACTCTTCTAATGTTACCAATAAGATCTTATTTTAATTTTAGCTCTTTCTTCTGAAGCAGATTTATTCATGTACAGCAGTTTTATGCAGTACTTTTTTCTGTGTTCCTGTGATAGTATTTTTTCTTTTTTTCTTCCCCGCCCCCCCCCCCCAGTGATTTTAGAAAAGGTCCTGACTAGGGCCATGAAACTTCTTCTGGGTTGCAGAAGACTTTGTAGTTAAGGTCCTGCTCGTTGGCTATTTTTATTTTTTGGCATCATTAGATGCCTGGAAAAATGCCCTGAAAAATTGAGTCCAGGCACATTGACTTCAGAAATTGTTATATATTAACCAGAAATTTCCTCTTTCCCCACCTACTTTTAAAATTTTTAACAGTGGAATATATTGAAACATGCAGAGAACTGTAAAACAGCCAAGTGGACTTACATAAAACTCACTGAAATGATCCACTTCTGCAGTGAAATAAATCAGAGGAAATATCAGCTAGGAAAGAGGATATCCAAAGAAAGTGACGGCAGACCGCTAGTTAAAACTGAAGTGTGATATCCTTTTCAATTCCCATTTCTCTATTCTTAAATAGCCAATGGCATATTCTAAATAAAGAATTTTTCTCTGTTAACTGGTTTGTTTTCAGAAAAAAACTCCTATTAAATCCACTTTACTTTCCATTCTCTGTAGAAAAAAAAAAAAAAAGAAAAAAAGAAAAAGAAAATCCAAAGTCACCCCTTCCCTTGGATCAGCACAGAATGTTTCCATGCTGCTCCCTTCACAGGCACATTTGTTTTTGGTGTTGCATGCAAACACAGGCACTTCAGGTTGGCTGAAGAGCATCTCTGGGGAGATGTGACAAGTGCTGAAATGTGTAGGACAAATCCCATTCTTCTGCCCTGTGTTTATAGCCCAGCATCTATTGTCTGTGGGGAGGAAGTAAGCAGAGTGCCTTAAAGATGAGACTGAGGCTGGAAATGGTGATCAGAGCCTGAGCGTGCTTACATCTGTTACAGAGGGTTACAATGATATTTCTGAGAACTCCCATTACTGCTTATAACGACATTTTCCAAGAAAACTCCCAACATAGTAGCCGTCGTGAACAAAGACCACAGGCTATAAGCAACAAATGATCTAACCTTCCTGCCTTTTGGGGCATATTTGCTTTGGCTGGGTCTGCAGACAGTTGGTGTGAGGTGTGGGACAGCCTAGCCGGCTCCTGCCCTACCCCGGGGTGCAGCCAAGAGGACAGGACCGAAATGCTGACCAGTGGCGTGCTGATCACTGCCCTGTTTCTCCCATCTGCCCTGCTTTCACACTTTGCAACTCACGTTAGCAATACAATGCATGAGATTTTGGCTTCAGCCTCCACCGCTGGGGCAAGCAGTGGTAAGGAGAACGCGTATTCAACATGTAATGGAGTGGACACGGTCCGTTTTGGCTCCTTTTCCTCACAGAATGGACAGGCAGAGGCAGTACGGGGAGATGCCACGTGAATCCCAGCCACCTCCCTCATTCTAGCTTGCCAGTTTTTGCCTTTCACACAAAAACCCCAACTGATCATAGCACTGTTAACCATCACAGCATGTGGCAGGCAAGCGGAGCAGCAATCATTTTAACTTCTTCCCATCACAAACCTTCAGAACTTGAGTTTTGGCTTCACTAACATTTGACTAATTGTATCAAAGTCCTTGCCTATGCTTTTGTCCCTATTTTTATTTCCCCTGTAATATTAGCTTCAGATTTCACTCTTTCGTTTATTTTTTAATTAAAGACTTTGACATTTAGAAGCCATTTTATATTTCCTATCCTGGCAATATTCAAAGAAGGACTACACAGATGGACAAATAATCATATCAAGATCTGAGGTAACACTTCCCTTCATCTCAGTCCACTTGGGTAAACTCACACCACATGCCAGTGTGAACTATTCTTGTAACAAGGGCTGCAAATCCCTACTGAAACTTATTCAGGAAGGGTAATTTTGGCTATGCATAAGTGCCATACATTAAATATATTACAGGTGAAACCTGTTAGGAAACGCTCTGACATTTATAAGCTACACAGTCAGCGTATACTACAGAGGCTCCAAATTCTGAGATAGAATATAATTTTATAACTTCAAGAGAATATAATTTTAGACAGCAAGTTTATTGTCAGTCACTTCAAAAAAGTAAAGAATCATCCCTTTCAGTTCCATGGCTCACATGTTGGTCTTTTTTTTTTTTGGGAAAAAAAAAAAAAAAAAAAAAAACAGTCTCCAGTCTTTAAAATTAAGTAATTTCACTTCAGTTCTTCCTAGGTAATCCCTGTGCAAATGTTATCTCCTACTGAAGAGAAACCTGGAAGGCTTGGGCAGCATCTGTAGATCAAGCTGTACACGTTCTGCACCACCACAGCTACAGAGCATGGTTTCTTTGCAAACGTCCATCTACTTCTTTGCCTTATAATTGGTTTTATTCCAAAGTTGGAAAGTGATCCCAGCAGCCCCTGGGATATCGCGTTTGTTAGAGCTGTTTGCCACTGAATTAAATTTCTCTGCAAACCTTTTATTTCTTATTGTGCCCTGGTGCATTGGGGGCACCCGAGACTCTCTTGTAAAACTGCGGGAGACGTGTTTCTTGCACACGGTGTAATTCTCACAAGGGACTTTAAAAGCTGAAGCCAACTCTCCCACGTGAAGGTGGTCCATCGGCTGCAGTTCCCCACAGGTGGATGGCTGCTTGGCACTACCTGGATACAACCTGCTGTGACGTTCTGTTGGACTCAGTTTCAAGGCAGTGCTTTTGGCTCCTCTGTGGCAGTGCGGAATGGAAACCGCTTCTGCCATGGACAAAGCGATGAACAAAGCTAAGGATGTGATGCACAGAATCCCTCTGCAATATGAGCATGGAAAATCTGAATGAACAGAAGGTGCTGGCCCTGCTTTTTGGGTTTAGCAGTACTCTAAAATACCTTCTAGAGAATGGCAGCTACTTGCTCATAAGAAGGTGGGTTGCAACAGCTGTATCCCAACTCATTAGCTGCACACATCGAGAGAGATGAATAACAGATGTTCTTGTTTAACTCATCCCCATTTGGTTTCTCTTGGGCAATTTGGGAGTTAACCATGCCATCCAGGGTATGAAGCTGTGATGCAATCTAGGAGCACGCTGAACCTCACCCTAGCAATTTTTACCTCAGCAACCCAAGCAAAGGTATCAGCAGTGCAGCCACGATGCACAGTTCCCTCTGGGCTTCTGGGTCTGCACCAGACTCCAGCCTCTTTTTTCTTCACAGCATCTATAAATATCTATTTCCTCTTCTACTTCCAGCATACATCGTTGTACATGTTCGGTTCTGGATCAGTAACATCTGAAATTTGCCACCTCATACCTCCGTGCAACAGGCAATGCGAGGTCAGTGCTGTGGCCTTGAGGGTAACTTTGTTACGCACAGCACAGCTGGCACATAAATCTGGGCCTGGGAAGCACCACGATAGCACAGCCCCACCGGCTGCAGCTGCTTTTAGCTATGCAAAGATATAAACCAGCAAATACTAAATGTGTCACTGGTCCAGAATTGAAAATTATCACTCCTGGCTCTTAGGTAACTGCAACTTTTACAAGATTCATCCTGGGACTAGACTCACATAAGTAATTGCACTGATTCAAGATTGCTTAATCTTGCTAGCTCCACAAATTTGGCCATAAGGAGTAATAAGAACATTGTGAATCGTTTTGATGAAAGAAAAAACCTCCACAAATGTAAGGAGTTCAGAAAGCATGCATAGTTGTTGTCTGCAAGAAAGAGAAGTAGCCTGCTGAATTTCAAAACAACACTAATAATAAAAAACTAGGAGTACAGACATTAATAAACTTGCTTTACAAATATCAATTTGAAGATGTCTATGGCACTCTGCTTGCAGTCAAAATCTAACAAAGCACATATTTTCAAGGGAGCTTCTTGCATTTTTAAGAAGAAGCCCATCCTGAAGGGCTTTGCTCAGTTCCAGGCACCAAATATTGTGTTAGCAGAAAGCATTGTGCTACCTGCAGTCTCTGGCTTAGTCCAACAGACATCGCCCTGCATCCAGATACCAAGCCAAAAGGCCGTACGGTTTGTTTTAACAAAGCCGCTCAATCCAGGGCCAGAGACAAAGAATGAGAGAAGGGCTGGAGGCTGGATTTTACGCTCATCATCTTTACAATTCAGAGCACAATTTCTCTATTCTTTGCATACATCTGCATAGCATTATCCATATGACACCATAATAAAATAAAGATAATTATAACCAGGGTGGTTGGAACTAACACAAAATAAACAGTTTGCTTAGTATCTTTAGCTAATTTCCCTTATGAGAGAATTGAAGGTAATGCTTCCATCTAGGTTACGCAGGGAATGAAGCAGAAAAAAAAAAAAAAAAAAAGCAAAATATATAACTTGCATCACCTGAAAGCAATCTCCTCTTTGATCCTGTTTTGACTGAGCTGCCAACATCACTTCTTCTCCAGTGCTCATCAATTCCTTCTCCGTCTCTCTGTGCTCTCCTCCATGCATCTCATTCTGGCCAATTGTTAAGAGTCTAGAGATATATCCATGGTTTCTATTAAATCAACCAGAAAAGACCTTAACTCCTTATTTAGAATTTCCATATGTGAGAAGGACTGCATAATTAACCTCTCCTCAAACACAAGTTTTGCCTTAGCTTTTTGTGTCCAGGACCAGTGTATCGAGTCTTTAACCTAAAGGTGAACATGTATATGAATCTTACCCAAAATCTCTGGCACGATTTAAAAGTAACTTCATTTCTGCTTATTAGAGGAGATGGACAAGCCTACTATTGATGTCTCCCTCCCTAGAGCAAGCCCTTTTCCTCATGTGTAGTTAGCTGCATCATCTGATCTATTCCTGGGGAGGAAAAATTGAGAAGAAAGCCCAGTATATCTTTAACTATAGAGGCCTCAGCTTCTGTAATTGCATGCACAGATACACCAGCCATGTGCCCATTGCACTAGTCAGATTGTATCTGTGGCTACTGTGCCTGGCCTTTCCCTGCTAATAAATCTTCCCCTGGATTTATTTTTACACTCCAAACCTCTGAATATTTTGAGCTTTGAAGCAGAGCAGAGCATTCATATAACACCAAACCAGCGTGCGCCTTTGCTGTACAGATTGTATTACACTGAAAGGACATTGGCAAGGTTGGAAAGCCACAGCCTCCAAAGTTAGGAAGCAGACAGCACCGGTTCAGCCCTTTTCAGACACAGCCTTTGATCATGTGTTTCTAAAGGAACCTAGTCTCCTGTAGGGCAGGTCAGTGAGATGAAATAAGAGCACTGCCTGAAGTGCTCTTATATATTTTATTATTTATTATTTTATTTATTATCATCCTCGCAGCCTGTTGTGGATGAGATGCAGGTCCTAATTTTCAGTAATATCCTGGGACCTCAGGTGATCAACCCCCAAGATGGCTGATCAAGCACAAGCAAAACTTCTTTCTATTGTTGTTTCAGGAAGTTACTATTTAATGAAGTGAAAACTGCAGCTTACCATGGGGAGCACAGGGCTCATCTAACATGACCGCATTACCAAGTTCATCTGTGAACAGTCATTTTCTCTTCATAAGCAATCATCATCCTGGGACCTTTTCTCATAGGCAAGTAATTAGAATAGGATTAATTGAAATGTGTTGCTGAGATCCAAGTCAAAGTGCAGCAGAAGGTGCAGCAGCCAAAAATCTTTTGCCAAGGGAGTACCTGAGATGTCTTACAGCCCCCATGCTGACAGCACGTGGTTCTTGGAAACTCTGCTTCTTAAACAAATGAGGTGGGGCAGGTGGAGAAACACTTTATCATATTACGAAAATATCTATTCTTTGCTGGGCCATCACGTTTGTGGAGATAAAAGGAAGCTGTCCCAGAAAGGAGAAGTACCACTCTCCAGACCTAGGCAGGACATATTGAGGGGGAGATCTATTAGCAGCCAGCACACTGGATCACAGAGAGTGATTTCAAAACTACAGTCTGGAGAAGAGGACATTCAGGTGGTGTCATCATGGATCTGAAACAGAGAACACCCTGATGGCTGAGTCCTTTCCCCCTCCCCTGTATGAACACATACACATCTCTGGGTTAAACCATTTCTTTCACCCCACACACTGTAAATGCTCTGCATGTTAAAATATGCTGCAGGTTCATCCCATGCACTCTTCAGGGGCACTGTCCCTACCTGCCCTGTGAGCCAGCTGGGGCTGAACAGGGCTGAGCACAGGGCTGGACTTCCAAAGGTCCCTTCTGACCTCAACCATTCCATGATTCTGCCCGCCAGCTCCAAACCTGGCTTTACAAGTATGAGGACAAATGCTTGGAAGTGGTTAAAAGTGCTAGCAACACCTGGAAGGGGAAGGGCCAGGATCTCTTCCAGATGGACAGGAGCTCCAAACCCAGCAGTACTGATAAGGTGGCAAAGCAGGATATTGACCAGCGGATTGTCTCTGTGTTTCCTTGTGCTGTTATTATCCTGCTGGCCAGCCCAGGATCAGCCAATGACAAAAAAGGATTTGTTTGTGCTCAGAAGTACATCGTGAAGACAAAAGAGCAATTGACCTAAAAGAAAAAAAGCTGGCAGAAGAAATTTTGGGAAATTGTGTGAATTTCCCAAGAAATTTCCCAAGAAGAAATTGTGGGAAATTTGGTGGTGAATAAAAATGTAGGATAGAGGGCAGGGAAAAGCTCCCTCCCACCAAGCTGCAAGGTCTGCATCTCAGCTCGTAGCATCCCTATCCTCTTCCCTCACACCATCTTGTCCAGCACATTATGCAGACAGTACTGAGCCAGGCTGGCAAAATAGTCCTGTGCCAAAATCAGTTTGCTCATTTACATTCCCTCATGTAGCGATCACATACCATGGGAAGATACAAAGAACAGAATGGCAAATGCTGTTACCAGCATATCCAATGCCTGTTTGAAGAACCTCCTTTGGAGCAACATTTACCTCCCTGGCTGAGTTTGCAAATCCTTGTCAGGAAGAAGAGAGAGTCTGGAAAACAAATCATACATTACCTTGACTCATGCACATGTTGATAGACCAGGCCTGCACTTGTACTCAACAGCAATTAGCCTTGAACTTCAATTAATTCAAAGCGGGGAGGAGGGATGGGAGAGAAACACCAGAGGAGATGAGCAGGGGTTGTTTTGAGATCAACTGGCCTGGCTGGCTGCTTTTGCCAAGATCTCTGCAGTGGCAGGATGGCAGGATGCAGCCCACAGGATCAAGAAGAGAAAGGAGTGTTGACAGCCGTCCCACTGGGAAAGAGGCTCAGCTTTGTGTTCTGCAAGGTTGGTTTGGCCTCTGAAGTACAAAAAGAATCAGCTATCCGAGAGAAGGACCTGGGGCCTGGGTGCAGGTGGCAATCCATAGTCTCCATATACTGATTTGCATCCTTTGCATGTGCAGTGCCACGGCCCATAAGGAGCCCATAATGCGCTCCTACCCATGCCCAAAGGCACTGAAGCTCTGAAGGAATTTGGCCTGTTCTGAAAGAGACATCATTAGAGGTCTGTGGCAAACAGTGCTGGGTCAGCACTGGCCAGAAGACACTAATAGTTCTTCTAGAGGAAAGGAATTAAAATCCTCTTCTGAACATTGTAGAAACATCTCTCCCCATGACTGTAAGGAATTTCAAATGATTAAGGTCTCAGTCAGTGCTAAAATCTTTTAGTGATTTTTTTTCTTTTTTTTCTT
>VXAV01009763.1:0-26832 GCA_013399715.1 Alectura lathami
AACTGCCGGGCAAAAATCCCTTTCCCCCTTTGGGATAGCTGAGCCCCACCTGGTGCCAGCAGACCACGCGTGGAATAGACCGCCCCATGGTCAAAAAACCCAAAGTTCCTCTGACAGCACCAGCCTCTCAGCCAGGTGTTGACGAGGTGGGTCTCGCCGTACCTGTCACCACTCCTCCCTGCCACCAAACGGATGGAGCCAAACACCACCTGTGCCCCAGACTCCTCAACTAACCGCCCCAGCTCCCTGAAGTCCCTCTTGATTGCCCCCAAGTTTTTCCCAGCCACCATGTCACTGCTTACCTGGACTACCAGCAGTGGGTAGTAGTCAGAGGATTCCACCAGGTCAGGGATCCTCTTTGCAATGTCCCTGACCCGGGCGCCAGGAAGGCAGCAGACCTCCCTATGCGTAGCGTCCGGTCGGCAAACAGGACCCTCCGTTCCCCTCAGGAGGGAGTCCCCTGCAACAATCCCCCTCCTTTTCTTCTTGGTAGAGGCCGTTTTGAGCCGTGGGGATTTGAGCGACCGGCTCGCCCCAGACAACCTCTGAGAGCTACCTTCATCCTCGGCCTCCCTCACTTGCTCCTGCAGAGCCACATACCGGTTGCCCAGTGGCACCTGGGCAGGTGAGGTAGACTTGGGGGGGGCCTGCCTACCCTTCCTGGCAGGGACCCGTTTGCACTTACCAACTCCTGGGGCCTCTCGTTCTGATCGACCTTGAGAGGGTGGGGGACCCACCGCTACTCGTGGAGCACCCTCCCGGTGCTTTTCTGACAGCTGCGGTAGGGAGGAGAACCACCCGTCTATTTCTCTCTTGCAGTCCCTGATCTCTCTTAACCTTTCTACCTCCTCCTTCAGCTGGGAAGAAGCATTGGCTTCTGTCTTGGAGGACTTTTAAGTCTGTCAGTCAAAACTCTTGCTATAACTCACTGTAGTTTTTGAAGTTTTGAGCATGATGTTCAAAGAATTTAAAATTATAGATGGTGATATGGATTTTAGGGTGGGGTGCGTAGAGAAGCAGCTATATGAGTGAAGAGTTTTCTGGTCTTCATATCTATTCATCACTTCCTGTAATTGTAGTGAAAAGAACCAGATGACTTAAGAGGTCCTTTCTGCTTTTATATTCCCATTTCCTATTAGCCTTCTTTGTTTAAAAAATGCACTAAAGAGTAGACGCATTAATAAAGCCAACAAAATAACATTAAATACAAAACTTAGATTGACAACAGCTGAGAATGTAGCCCTTCACCGTGAATTCGGAATTTGGTTTTTGCTACATCACGCTTCACCAGTTACTCGCTTTGTCATGGTGTAATTTCCCAGAAATAATTCCTGTTACACTTTGATCTGCCATTCCTTCAGCCTGTGCGGTATGGCATTGCTGCTGACCTTTATTTGACTTCATGTTCACTTGCTTTGTATACAGTGTTGGGGGCTGATTAAGGAGCTGACTAATAAAATCCATGGCAATATTACACAGTGATCACCACAGTATTATATAAAGACAGTCTACAAGAACACAGAATGAAGTTTTGTAAAAATAAATATTTAAGTCATGCCTAAGAAAGGCTCTTAATTAATATACTGTGTATGATACAGTTTATTTAAAAACAAGTATTTTCAAGTACTTTAGTAATCATTTCTTGAATTCTTTCCTGATACACTGTTTCACTCTGCTTTATCTACATCCTGTTTAATCACAGTAAAGAAATGTTTTTGTCACTAGCAGGATGCTAGTCAGATTCTCTCTTGCTTTCTTCATTTCTGATTTCTTGGAACGATACATATTTTCCTGGAGCAGTATTACATAACTATGTACTGTAATGGTTTATTTTACTTCTTAAATGCAGTGAGGACTTGATGATTTATAATATAGATTAAGACTAGTATTAAATTCATTTAAGTCACAGCATACAAGAGAAATCATAATTAATTATTTCCTATGACCTTTAAGATTAGCAAAAAAAAGGTAGGGGGCTAGGCTTGGCAGAAATTGGTTAATAACTTTTTCTCAGGGAAATATTGATGAAAGGTTATTTAAGTCAGATAAGGAAAGAGGTTTAATAACTATTAATTTCTGAGAATTGTAGGGTCAGTAATTATGAATTCTAAGTGTTAAATCCTGTGTACATACTGGCAGTTTTTTCGTTTATGGCATTGTTGTGTGTTGAGATTCATGGGCCCCACAAATCTATGTTGAAGGCTAATTCCAGCAATGGGAAGGTACTAAAACAATGTCCAGTAGAGTATGAGTATAAATTAAATAAAAACCATAATTAAATTTGCTTTAGGCACAATTGGCATAGATTTGAATTTGCACATAGAATTAGAGGACCTTAATTTTTTAGCTTAGTTTTTTTTGATTGGTCGCCGCAAGTGCATTATCACTGCTTTTCTGCAAAGTAATTGAGAAGGGGGCAGATATATTTAAAATATTCCTATGCAAAGAAAACTGAGCTAGTAAAATGATATTGTGCTGTTAAGTTTACATTTAAGTGATCTGAAATAAACTGAAAAAAAAATGCAGATAGCAATGTTTTCTTTAAGAAAACTGAAAAGGACTCAAATTCTTGTTTCTGCATCTAAAGCTATGTATTTTTATCTTTACTCAAACTAGTTATAAAGTTGGAGCACTAAAAGCAGACAATCCCTGGAAGGCTGATAGCATATTAGCATTCAGCTGAGTGGTGCAGTTGATACCCCTGAAGGAAGGGATGCCATCCAGAGGGACCTGGACAGGCTGGAAAAGTGGGCCCACAAGAACCTGAAGAGGTTCAACAAGGCCAAGTGCAAGGTGTTGCCCTTGGGTCGGGGCAATCCCAGGTGTGTGTACAGACTGGGAGAAGAACTCCTTGAGAGCAGCCCTGCGCAGAAGGACTTGGGCATTGTGATCGACGAAAAGCTGGCCATGAGCCGGCAGTGCGCTCTTGCAGCCAGGAAGGCCAAGGGCATCCTGGGCTGCATCAAGAAAGGGGTGGCCAGCAGGAAGAGGGAGGTGATCGTCCCCCTCTCCTCTGCCCTTGTAAGGCCTCACCTGGAGTACTGTGTCCAGGCCTGGGGCCCCCAGTACAGAGGGGATGCGGCGTTGTTGGAGCGGGTCCAGAGGAGGGCCACCAAAATGATCAGAGGGCTGGAGCACCTCTCCTGTGAGGAAAGGTTGAGGGAGTTGGGATTGTTCAGCTTGGAAAACAGAAGGCTCCGGGGAGACCTCATTGTGGCCTTCCAATACTTGAAAGGAGCTTACAGGCAGGAGGGGGACCGACTTTTTACACGGGTGGATAATGTTAGGACGCTGGGGAATGGGCTAAAACAGGATGAGGGGAGTTTTAGGTTGGACATCAGGAAGAAATTCTTCCCTGAGAGAGTGGTGAGGCACTGGCACAGGCTGCCCAGAGAAGCTGTGGCTGCCCCATCCCTGGCTGTGTTCAAGGCCAGGCTGGATGGGTTCCTGGGCAGTTTGATCCAGTGAGCTAGTGGCTGGCAGCCCTGTCCACGGCAGGGGGGTTGGAACTAGATGATCTCTGAGGTCCCTTCCAACCCAAGCCAGTCTATGATTCAAGGCAACTGCTTTGAAACATAATCACTTCATAAAATGCTTCCATTTCAGTGGAAGGTATTTGCATTGTCTCCCTGTAAAATTTTTGGGGATGCCAGCTGAGCTTTTAGCAACCTATTGGTGAATTAAAAAAAGATGGCTTCTTATGAAACTCTTTATTTTGTACTGGGTTCCTATTGCTTGTCATTTTTAGTGTCCCATAAAAGGCTTTAATTAGTACCATGGATTATGGTGCATGAAAAGAAAGTCATTTTGCTTCTGGAAAATCCCTGCTTTCTAATCATCCATTAGGGTTTTTTGTTTGTTTATTTGTTTTGTATCTGTAGACATCTTATTCCTATAGCCATATTTTGCCTTGCCCTCATTTCATTGTGTGTTAAACTGTATAAAGAATTGTCCTCCGCCATAGTTCCACTGCCCTGTACTGCGTGGTGGTTTCATTCTCTCAGAGAGTTGTGCTGAAACATAGATGTTCTTCAGCAGTATTTTCACTGGTTGAATTTGTTAGTTTTGTGAAGACTGGGAGATAAAATTTGAAAGCTGTTTTGAGGAATAGATACTGGAGAGGGAATGTTACAGCAGATGAAGGAATGGATTAGAGAAAGTGAATCACTTCGTGTTAGAGGCATAAATTACCAAGGTCTTAAGTTTCTTGTGCGGGATTAAGTACTTCATACAGCAGTCTATTATCACCTGCTGTATTTTCACTCTTACTCAGTGCTGTCAAGGTGTGGTGGCATTCAAGCTCAGACAAAAGAACCTTGCTGTTGCTGAGCAGATCCTGTAGAAAATGCTCCTTATCAGTTAAGAGAATAACTTAAGGGAAAACAGTTAACTGTTAACTGACAAGAGAATTATGGTTTTTGTCTCTCCATCCACAGTGTATATACTTCTAAAATTGTGTGCATTGCTGTGTATTAATATCTATGCTGTGTTTCTTCTGACACAATAACACAATGTCACAATGGCAACAGTGTGTTTGAGGCTTTCCTATCAAAGTTGCCTGTCATGACCTAAGTGTTTTAACAAGTAAGTAAAGCTTCGCTTCTGAACAGCTCTGGAGAAAACTGCTGAAAGTCTTAGGTGCTATATCTGCTGGAAGCATCTTTACCTGCTACCTTCAGTTTGCTTTGCATTAATGCTGCTGGGCTTTTACAGTATTGTAAAAGACCTAATGATGTTCCCGTTATTATAGGCTGTTGGTTGGCTCACCCTGGAGTGGCTATCCAGCTAACAGAACTGGAGATATCTATGCATGTCCTGTGGGTACACCCAAAACCACGTGTAAAAAATTGAACTTAGAAGGTAAGTTGTAATGAATAATGTCTCACTACAATTGATGAGGTTTTCCTTGTTTTTGTATCAGGTTAGTCTGTCTAATGAAATAAGTCAGAATCTGGCAAGGGCAGTAGCAAAATTATGTATCAGGAGCGTATGTGTGAACATTTCTTAAGAGGAATTCAAAGATATTTCATTTTCAAACAGCATTTGTTTGTCTTGGGCTCCTTGAAGAATAATAGGACCTTCTTCTTTCTTATTCTTTTCACTTAGCTGTTTCTGAGTTCTAAAATAAACTGTAGATGAACACTTACACGTCTTTTTATAGCTGCCCTGAAGGTGTTGACTTGAGCTACCTTTTTATTGCCTTTCTGTCCTTTATTTCATACATTCTAATGATGTATTTGATTTCTGGCATCAGCTTATTATGCAACTGTACTATTATAGTTAGAGTTTACTGTATCTTTTCTAGAAGTCTTTTTTTTTGTGTGTGTGTGTGTGTTTATAGAGCCCTGTTAATAATGTTAGTAAAATTATAATTAATACTTGAAGATTCTTGTTATATTCTCAGTTTGAATCACATTCAGTCAATAGATATTATATTGCTGCTTCTGTGTGTTAACAGACTAAGTATAAAATGGGATTCTCTTTTGGATATAGTGAAAATACAGCACAGCAGAGTGTGTTTAGACATGTAATTCATATTTATTTGTGGTGCAGAACATTTCTGTCCTCCACTGTTCCTTTCAGATTTTTGTCTAAAGCATGATACTGGATCAGAGCAGCCTAGTATCCTGAGGAATGTAACAGGAGCTACTTAGATGCAGCTAATAAGCCAGCCAGAAATACTTAATTGGAAGCAAGACAATTGCTTCCTCTTTTTTGCCTTCAGCTCTCTTGAGAGCAGGTACTCTGTATGTCCCCGCTTAATTAGTGTCTATAACTAATGGCTAGCAAATTTATGACAAAGATCAGCTTTCATTTTCTTTTGTCTCAAAATTTTATGCTAGTGTTTGGAAGAAACATCTGAGACATCAAGCTTTAGAAAAGAAATTCTAACTTAATTGCTTCTGTATTTCAGTTACTATTTTGCTATTAGTTTTTTTTCTTTTTATTTCAGCTGTTATAAATATTCAAAATGTGACTGAGATAAAGGAAGACATGAACCTTGGCTTGACTCTGATCCAGAACTCAAAAACAGGAGGATTTTTGGTATGTATTGAGGATGTATTCAACAAATACAGAAATTCATGAGGACAATGAAGTGATCAGAATTTTCTACACTTTTTAAGTTCAAGCTAAATGTATTCTATTATGAATCATTCATAAATACACATTTTGCATGTTTTAAAATATCTCATCCTCCTTAAGATCCAAAATAAAAATTGCTAATTGTCTTCTGCATTTATCCAAATACCCAATGGAAGAAAGCCACCAAACATGTAATTAAAATTGTGTAATTTAGGTCAGACAACATAGGCAGGAATATTTCCACCATGGACATCTGTGAAGTAGTCTTGTATAGCTCTGGTTATGCTTTCAGAAGACAGTATGAGACAGTATGCTCCACCTTAAGCACTTGCACAGTAACTGTTTTCCTAAGATGTCAGGATTTCTGATGCGTGGATCTGCCTTTTGCTTTAGCAATATGTTTTATTTGGTCAGTGAGCTGGAGGAGGATGCATTTTCTATGTGTGTATTCTGCAAACAACTCCTTGGAGCCTGTAAAACTGAGATGTAATAACTGAGAGGAAATTCAGACCTGTTCAGCATGCAGTTTTACACCCTTAATCATAAGCTTGAGAACTCTTGAAGTGCAGGTATATACCAGCTTACGATGCACATGTTGTAGGAATGTGGGGTAATCAAATGAAACAATACAGAAAAACGAGCTTTGAAACTCACTTTAAGCTTGATATTTTTCCATTGCATCTTCCTAGTGATCATGAAATTATTCAGCCGTCCCTCTTCATTGCCATATAGCCCAGTTCATTGGAGTACTTAAAAATAGATTTAATTACAAGCTTTCCAGCAGTTCTCTTAGAGTTAGTAAGATTAATCATAAGTTCAAAATACACCAACAGTTCTCTTCCTGATTGCTGGCTTGAGAAAATAGTGTTTAAATATTGTTATTCTGTCTGGAATAGTAACTTTAATTACTATTATTACTGTCTCATGCGTAACTACTTTAGTCAATACCAGTGATTGAAACAATATAAAGCATCTCATGCAGAAAAAATTGCATTTTCTAATAATACACAAACTTCTTTCAGTTAAGAACTTCCTTATTCATATGGAGTTGATTGATTACACTAATTCCATGAAGTAAAACAAAGCAAAACACACAAAAAAGTTGAATACTAAGATGTGAACAATTTGCCACTTCTTTGGCAGATGAACTTCTTTCTGATAGAAGAAATGAGTATTGTTGACAAGTGCTTATCTGTGATTCAGCCTCCACGAATTTCAAGAGCCCTGTCACTTGCATGTGGCTAGATTTGGTCTATAAGCAGAAACTGTCTTTGCTTGTAATTGCAAGTTGCTGCCAGCCAGGACTTCAATCTGAGACACCATCTCTGGCAGCTGGACCCTGTGATGTGCTCTCTGTACCGTGCTCAGGGCTTCCCCATCCCCTCTCATTTACTTCTTCTGTACTGCTCCTCTCCCAGGTCCCAGCCTCTTGCACAGGTCTGTGCACCCTGCCGGGAGCTATCTGAGCAGCTTGGCTCTTGGCACATTTGTGCCATAGCTTTGCTGGTTCAGCTGTTTGATGCTGTGTGGTTTCTTCCTACAGGTAATCTAACTACAGGGCAGTCATTTGCTTGTTACGTTTTTTGCAGAAATGCTTAGTCCTGCTGGAAAGATGTTTAAGAATTTCACTTACCTGATGGTTAACAGCTTTTTCTTTTTTTTAACTTCTGATCTATATTTCTCTCAGCTTGTTCTTGGGGCAGTGCTGCTCATCCAGTGGGAAGAGTTCCCATCTCACTTCTCTGTTTAACATAACATTCTCTTTTGTCCTTTGCTTTGTTGGACAAACATGTTTTCGGCTGAAATTTGCTTTTTAGAATATATGTGTGCTGAATATGACTGACCAGGTGTATGCTGTATTGCATGTGAATCTTTCCTGGACACCATGCAGTGTATTTAGTACTTCCCTGTCTCAGCTGCAAGTGCTTCTTGTTACATACCCTCAGGCCATGTTTGCCTTGTATGCTGGCTGCATGCTTACAGTCACCCTGTAATCAGCCAGTGCCTTATCCATCTGATCCTTGGTCTTATCCATCCAGTGAGCTCCTAGTTTGCATCCACATTTCTTAGGTTGAGTCCTTAAGGGCAAGTCTGTGCCCCTTTCTAATATCCCACTTGTAAGTTTCATTGATTCTTAATATCTGATCTACCAGTTTTCACCTGTGTTAATGATGCATCTTAAATTTCTGTCTTTAACTGTGCTAGAACATTATATCCCTTTTTCCCCGACATACACTTACTTCCTCTTGTCTAGAAAAAATTGCCATCTTGTAAAAAAATACTAGGACATTTTGATGCCATCTGACACTGGTAAACCTGTGTGTTGTTTGTCTCAATTTTTATTTACTTCTGCTTTTAATTTTTTTTTTTTCAGTATTCTTATCAAAATGGTAATTATGCTATTGCTCTTGCTTCTCTTCCTACATAGACATGGTGCATTTTCTGTTTTCCAGATTCTTCTGACTTTAACTGATTTGATAGGTCAGACAGTATTGGAGCTATCATTTACTTCAGAACCTTTGCACAGAGGTTATATGTTTTCTCCTTGAGCTCCTAACATGTTTTTCTTATGAAAAGAAAATCCCCCCAGACATCCTGATAACAAAATACTGTCTTGGTGTTTGTCTTTTCATCTAGGTAATTCTATAAAAGTCCTTGTAATATCAGAGTTCTCGCTGTTATGCAATCAGCTGAAAACTTTTCGTTTTCAGAGAAGAAGCAAGATTATTTTCCTGGAAGGCAAAAGGCCAAACTTATCTTTTTAGCTGCAGCCTTCAGCTAAGTAGGATTGTGCATACTGTGGAGACAGTGAAGAAGGTTAACTTGCCAGTGGTTTGGCAAAGTGCATTTGCTTTGGGAACGAGTCTTCTCTAATAAATCCGTGTGCGTGCACTGGATAGTCAGTCCTATCACAGTGTTTGTGCTAATGGAACATACTGAAGGAAAAGCTCAGCTCATAGTTTGGAGCTATGTAGATGCTCATGGATATGATGCCCCCTCCTGGTTCAATCGAAGTACTTCTCCGCACAGTTAAAAGCGACGTGCAAATACCAAATTTTAAACCAATAGTTTGTATAGCAGACGGATTAAAGCAGCACAGGTTACTTGCAGACTAAGTCATGCTCCTAGAAGTTATAGCTGTGCATAATCTGGAGGAAGAAGCTTGGAGAAGGAGGCATTAGGATTACCACATGCAGAGGTGGCAGCATGTCGTCAGAGGCAGTTGAAGTGATTTTACATCTGCGTTTGTTCTGGACTNGAAGTGATCTGATACTGTCAGGGAGATAGCAAGGGAATTGGCCCGATAACACAAGAGGTCTCTTCTTATCCTGTATTCCTTTCATCCAACTTATTGTGCTTTTGTATATGGATACAGTGAGACCAGTATTTGTTTTTTTTTATAGCTTCTTTTTGTTGTTATTTTTAAAGACTTGTGGTCCCTTGTGGGCACAGCAGTGTGGAAGCCAATACTATGCAACAGGAGTCTGTTCTGAAATCAGTCCAAGTTTCCAGATCCTAAGAAGCTTTTCTCCTGCCGTTCAAAGTAAGGCAACATGTGCGAAACAGATTCAGTAATGTTGAACAAAATTAAGATACGTCATGTCGGGGACACTTTAATTTGAAATTTTTTTAAAATGTGTATGTGGAAAAAGCAAAGTCTGGTGACTCACACATAAGGATTGATGGAATCTGATCTAATGCTGATAAGAATCTGGACTCCTCTGAATTCAGAGGCACAGCACTGAGCAGTGACATTTGATACAGGCTCAAAATCTGCATATGATTCCATTGAGTCTACATTCTGGCAAAACCTTCCTTATCTGAAGTGTTGCCTGTGTGAGACCTAAATATGCTCCTCTGAATTTCATCAAAGACTTATAAAGTAGATTGAAACTGAAAGTGCGATTAATGTCCACTTTTCTTTTTTTTTTTTCTTAGAGTGTTCTTCTGTCATAGATGTTGTGGTGGTTTGTGATGAGTCGAACAGCATTTATCCCTGGGATGCTGTCCGGGCATTTTTGAAAAAATTTGTACAAGGCTTAGATATAGGCATTAACAAAACGCAGGTAAGTCAAAGACAACCTTAGAAAAGAAGGGTCAGGGGAGGAAACTGGCTTTTGTTAGCAAATTCTGACAATTTTAAAGGAAACTATGTTTGGTACAGCAGAACAAGAGTAACTCCGCCAAGGCCACAGATTACAAAGTTGTCCCTTATCTTTCAGTACTGGGTGTTTTGTTTCTGGTTTTGTTTTTAATTTTGCAACTAATCAATTCCAAAAGTGACTAGTACTTTGATACAGAAGGTTGAACAACTAAAATAGAAGTGTAGGTTATATCTAATGGATTCAGACCTCTTTTATATCTTAGATTATATATGTAATCATTAAAATGTAATCTATGGAAATGTGGTAAAAGTAGAACAATTTTTGTTTGATTGTTAGTTTTAATGAGGCTTTCATATGGCTTTTACTTTCCAACTACTCTATCTTTAAAATAGGAGTTTTTCCTGCTTGGTTACTGTCTGATCTTTGTGTTCTTTTTTCCTTTTAATTTGATGATGATAAGGAAAATTTTGTTTCCTATTTTTAAACATTTTCTGTCTTTGCAGTCATCCATTTTCCATAAACAGTTCTGGGAACAAAGTCTGGGGCACTGGAAATCTCTCTCCCAAAGGCTGCCTTCTCCATTGGGCTACTTTGGAAGCGAGGTGCTAAAAATTAGGCTTCCTGCTCAGTGCCATGAGACCTTTCTGAACTTTACCTTTTACCATCTTCCTTTCTTTTTCTTCTTTCATGCTACATGTACATCTTAACATATTTCTGTAGCATTCACCTGTATTAAAAATAAGTCAGGTTTGCAGTGCTGCCAAGTAGCTAACCTTTAGGACTTCCTTAGAAGAGATCAGAATGAGGTGCTGCCAGCTTGTAGAATTTTTTGCTATTTTCTTATTTTTCCCACAGCTCATTATATTATTGCTATACATAAGGTCTTCCAGAAGTAACCAAGCAAACATTTAATGACTACAATTTCAGATTCTTTGTATTAACATACTGTAGTCCTTAATAAATCATGTAAGATGCAAGAGCATTTAGTTTTTTTTTTTGCTTTGCAAATGTGTTAATATTAATTGGTTTTATGTGCTGAAAAAAATTGTATGCATCTGCAGATCTTTTGCTCCAGCTTGACAAATAATGACACATCATGATTCCATGCAAGTGATTGTAATCTATGATAATTTAACATTATTTCTTCATTTTACAGGTAGGCTTGATTCAGTATGCTAATAATCCCCGTGTAGTGTTCAACTTGAGTGCATACCAAACAAAGGATGAGGTTGTTAATGCAATGGATAGAACATTTCAGAAGGGGGGAGATCTGACTAATACTTTCAAAGCCATTGACAATGCAAGGTAAAACGTGATGATGATTACTGTGGTGTAATTACTATAATAACTTGGCAAGGAACACATCCTGAATTTCTTTCCCTATGGGATTACAAGTGCTCAGGGTCTCCAAGGACGTGTGTTTGTAGATAACTACATGCAAATATATGTACATCAGATACATGTACAGTGTCCCATGCAGAACAGGACAGGGATATGTAAATTCAACATGCTGATAAAGAAGTCTGTAACCTTTGAGTTAAACTCTACACTGAAGTATTCCTGGTACCTAACAGCAGTGTTTGATCATCTTGGATATCTAAATATGACAGTGCATCAAACACAACAAAGTTTAAGGAGAGTTACAAAATCATTAAAAGTAGTAGAAGTTATCCAGAGATTTATTGGAATTAGTAAGATTTGTGTTTGAAGGTCAAGTTAAATGCAGGGAAAAAAAAAGTCTCTTGTTCTGGTGTCAGTTTGTCTCTGCAGCACTAGCAGCATGAAAAATAGGAAATATTTAAAATTGTGTACTGCGACTGAAAACACGTAGAAACTAGGTCTGTTCCTCAATGCACAAGTCCAGTTCTGTGACTGGACAGGACTTTAGGCCTCAGTAGCTGCAGAATCAAATGGCCTTGAAAATCCTATTTAGGGAAAGAATCAACCTTCAGTGGAATCCAGATTTGCATATTCTTAATATTCCTCTCCTTTTGTTTGAAATTAGTAGGGCCAATTCCTGGCTACTCTGGTATTACAAAATATTGACAGTTCTGACCAAGATAAACCACCCACTTTTTTATTTAGAAACATTTCTATAATTTTTCTTATTTTGTAGAAAAGTTAAGATGTACATTTCTACCAAAAATACCATACAGTTCTACTTTTTTTTTTTTTTTTCCCAACTTCCTAGGTTACAATTCTGGTAGTTCTTTGAGAAAAAGCTGTCAGGAGCGTAATTAAAAATTCTAATTTCATTACAGATGCACTCTGTTCTAAGTCATTGATAGATGTGTTCATTAAAGTATGTATGCAGAATCCCATCCATTATAAATTTCAATCTGATACATGAATGTTTTATAACAGACAGTATGCCTTCTCACCTGAGTCAGGAGGACGCCCTGCAGCCACCAAAGTAATGGTTGTTGTGACAGATGGTGAATCACATGATGGCTCCAACTTGAAAACTGTGATAGGTAAATGCAATGAAGACAATATAACCAGATTTGGCATTGCTGTAAGTAATCCTATAATTATGTATACTATTGCAGTTTTGGAATGATAATTTTATTCTGTATACATTAAGGTGCATATTCTGTATATAAGCTATACATAATGCGTGCATTGTTACATTGCTTTGAAAGTAGGTGAAATTCATCTTTATGAACTAGTGAAATATAGATCCTCTTTAACTGGATGAAAAAGCGAAACTAATATTATCTGAGCAACATCACTGAATTTTTCTCCTTTGCTTTGGTTTATGTCTTTTTCCTGTCTGAATGGTCCACTGTATAGGAATGTAGTCTGATGAGCAATTCATTAATAGGAATGAAACTAATTTTATTTCTGTTGTTATATGTGGAATACTTACTCAAGAGTAATTTCATAATTTCCTTTTCTTTTCTTATTTTGTTCTTTTTTTTTCCCCCAAGGTTTTGGGATACTTAATCAGGAATGAACTTGATACTAAAAACTTAATTAAAGAAATCAAAGGTATTGCTAGTCATCCAACAGACAAGTATTTCTTTAACGTATCATCTGAGGCTGCACTACTGGAAGAAGCAGGAACACTTGGAGAGCGCATTTTTAGCATAGAAGGTAAAATACTCAATGTGTCTGAAAGACTAAGTCAGATTCTCCCAGCTGAGGAGTTAGAATTTTGTTTGTCTTCACCTTACTGTAATCCTGTAAGAAGGAGGGGCAGCTGGAGCTGCAGGCTGCTTGCCGCTCTCCAGGAGGGGAAGACTGTGCTTTGCACAGACTCCCCTTGCTACCAAAACTCCGATGAGCCTGAGCTTCAAGTTTCTACATAGTGGGAATTGTTCCTGAGCTTCTGAAAATTTCAGCAAGTCCTGTGTTTCAGTCAGCAACCAAGGGTTTGTCCATGTGCATGCAAATGTATTTGCAGCTGCTGTCACTGGAGAAGTAAAGGTATCCTTTTGTTTGTCAGTCACCTGTGTTTCTCTGTTAATGATAAGCAAGCGTAAAGATAAAAAGCAAGTCAGAAGACTGAGTTACTGGTTACAAAGCTGAAAAGCTACAGTAATGCAGTCTGTGTGCTGTCTGCCAGGCTGCTTTCCTTGCATCATCCATGTCCTTGTGCTTTTGGGTGAAGGTGCTGTATTGGTGGCTCAGAGGTGCTTCATCCCCCTGACAGCGAGGTTTTTAGTCAAATTTAGACCTTCTTTGGTGACCTGACATCAGCACTCCCTAGGAAGGTTTTTATGGCTGAAGCCTTACTGTATTTGAGAGGATCAGCTGAGCTTCTCTCTCTTGAGTTTTGCTGAATATTCCTGTTGAACTCCTGTTATTTGAATCGCATCAATCTAGGTTAGGAAACATTCATAGAATCGTAGAATCATCCGAGTTGGAAGGGACCTTTAAAGGTCATCTAGTCCAACTCCCCTGCAGTAAACATCAACAGTTGGATCAGGTTGCTCAGAGCCCTGTCCAGCCTGACCTTGAAGGTCTCCTGTGCTTCACCACGCTTACTGTAAAAAACTTTTTCCTTACATCCAGTCTGAATCTCCCCTCTCTCAGTTTGAAACCACTCCCCCTAGTCTTATCACAACAGACCCTGCTGAAGAGTCTGTCCCTTCTTTCTTGTAGCCCCCCTTTAGATACTGAAAGGCCGCTATCAGGTCTCCCCAGAGCCTTCTCTACTCCAGGCTGAACAGCCCAAACTCTCTCAGCCTGTCCTCACAGGGGAGGTGTTCCATCCCTTGGATCATTTTTGTGTCCCTCCCCTAAACACACTCCAACAGTCTCTACTGTTCTCTACTGAGGACTCCACACCTGGACACAGCACTCCAGGTGGGGTCTCACCAGTGCAGAGCAGAGGGGCAGGATCACCTCCCTTGCCCTGCTGGCCACGCTTCTTTGGATGCAGCCCAGCATGTGGTTGGCTTTCTGGGCTGTGAGGACACACTGCTGGCTCATGTCCAGCTTGTCATCCACCAGCACCGCCAAGACCTTTTTGGCAGGGCTCTGCTCAATCCTTTCATAGAATGGGTTGGGTTGGAAGGGACCTCAAGGATCACCTAGTTCCAACCCCCCTGCCATGGGCAGGGACACCTCCCAATAGACCGGGTTGCTCAGAGCCCCATCCATCCTAGCCTTGAACACTGCCAGGGAGGGGGCATCCACAACCTCTCTGGGCAACTTGTTACAGTGTCTCACCACCCTCACTGAAAAGAATTTCTTCTTAGTATCTTGTCTTGTAGATCAGCTTGTATTGATAGCGGGGTTGCCACGACCCAGGTGCAAGACCTTGCATTTTGCTTTGTTGTAGCTCATGACATAAGCCTGGGCCCACTTCTCCAGCCTGTCCAGGTCTCTCTGGATGGCATCCCGTCCCTCAGGTGTGTCAACACGACCACACAGCTTGTTGTCATCCACAAACTTGCTGAGGGTGCCCTCGATCCCACTGTCGGTGTCAAAACATTGAAGAGTATTGGTCCCAGAAAGGATCCTGAGGGACAGCACTCTTCACTGAACATTCATCCAGACATTGAGCCATTGACCACTACTTTCTGGGTGTGGTAGCAACCAGTTCCTCATCTGTTGAACAGTTCACCCATCAAATCCATATCTTTCATTTAAATAGAATCAATTATCTAAAGAGAAGAATGTTATGGGGGACCATGTCAAAGACCTTCCTGAAGTCCATACAGATGACATCAGTGGCTCTTCCCTTGTCCACTGATGCAGTTACGCCATCGTAGAAGGCCACTAGGTTGGTCAGGGAGGACTTGCCCTTGGTGAAGCCATGCTGGCTGTCTCTCATCACCTCCCTGTCTCCCTTGTGCCTTAGCATAGCTTCCAGGATGATCTGTTCCATGATTTTACCTGGCACAGAGGTGAGGCGGACAGGTTGTTAGCTCCCTGGCTCATCCTTTCTACCTTTCTTAAAATGGGTGTGTCATTGCCCTTCTTCCAGTCACCAGGGACTTCACCAGACTGCCACAACTTCTCAAATATCATAGTGAGCGGCTTGGTGACTGCATCAGCCAGTTCCTTCAGGGCTCTGGGATGCATCTCATCAGGACCCATAGACTTATGGATGTTCAGGTTCCTCAGGTGGTCACAAAACTGATCCTCGCTTACAGTGGGAGGGACAGTTGCTTCCCCAGTTCCCACCTTCTGACCCATCCACTTGAGGGATGTATGAAGAGCAGCTGTTGTTGAAGACTGAGGCAAAGGAGTTACTGAACACCTCAGCCTTCTCCTTGTCCACTGTTACCAGCCTGCCTGTATTGCTTACTAGGAGGGGGACACCTTCTTGGACTTTGATTTTCTGGTTGATATACCTGTAGAAACCTTTCTTGTTTCTCTTTGCACCACTCACCAAGTCCAGATCCTTCAAGTCACAGTATTTTCAAGACAATTACAATAGATTATAAACACTTCATTTAAATGTTGTGAACATCCACTTACTAAAGCTGTCAATTTCAATTAACTATTGGTGCTTCCTAGAGATCATAAAAACAGATTAGCTACAGTTCCAGCACCATGCGGGCTGATCCAGGCCATCTTTATCATCTGCCTCTTTAGAGGATACTTGCAACATGTCTCCATGCAGCTATGTTAGCCAGTTGCCATTAAAACCTCAAAATATTTCAATGTTTATTATCTCTCAGATTTCAATTGTTTGTAAATGTTGGAAATGTTTTAGCAGAATTGGTAGATTTGGAGAAAAGATCAAATTACATAGAGCCTTTATATAGCTATACTTGTTGGCAGCAAAATTGGATCTACTGTGTGCTTCTGTAGGGTTAACCATATGTGAATCTTTATTTCACCAGGTACAGATCAAGGTGATACATTCCAAATGGAGATGTCACAGGTGGGCTTCAGTGCATATTACTCACAAAAAAAGGTATGTGAATTTAATTATTTAATGATATAAGTAGGTGCAATTGCATAGACACGAATGCATAGAAACACAATACAAGACTTTAAAGTGGTGTGTTTTTTTAAAGACTCTAATAAGCAGAAGAATGTCAAATTATCCTCCATGTTTTTACCAGAATAACACAAAAATGATTTCTAACAGGTGGTGTATTTTCCTAAACAGAAAAAACATGCATTCATAACTGATTTTGAGACAAGTTAGTCTAATGTTTTCAGCAATTTCTGAGTTAGCATGAAAAATTCAGGCATTCCAACTTGACATTTTGCAGCTGAATAACTCAGAAGAATTGAAACAATATTGTAATGCTGCTGTATTTCTGGGCATTGACCATCATGTATATAAATACAGTCTGAAAATAATTTGTCCAATATTTGTAAAGTTAATAATATTTGCTTAAAGTATATTTCAAGTAGAAATTAGAAATAACAGATACATTTTTCACGCTAAACAATTTTAAGATTATCTTGAACAAATCTCATTGTAAAATCCAAGTGTCATTCAAACAGTTTTCAACTGAAAATACAGGTACTTCATCTCTTTCTTTTAGCTGTTAGAGATAATGAAATATTTTTTTAAAAAGTCTGCCATAATTGCACAAATTGAAATTTTAATGGCAAAAAAGTTGAGTATTTCTTGAGGAAAATTACACATAATACTCTGACTCCGATTTTCTATGTCTATTTCAACATTCAGTAATGAAAGAATTTGTGAATAATCTAAATGATATTTGTTTTCTGTGTACATGTCTATGATTAAATATTTCTGTATAAAACATATTAATTTGGCTTTTAGATTTAACTGATCCAGAAGATTTCCTTACAATACACCTTGAGAATGAAATTTGTAACTTTTCCCATTAGCTTTTGTGTGCCATCATTTGCATTTGTATTGGCAAAAGTGAGTTTTAGCTTTTTTTAAAAACAAAATCTGTTTGATACTCTTCTGAGGATCCTGAGATTATAGAAGCATAGACTTAGCAAGACCAGCCCTAGGAAAGCCAGGCTTAGGAAACTATCACAGTGTTTGAATGAACCCATTCATACCTTGAGTTGCAGTGCCTTGGGAGCTAAAGCTGTCACTTATCCTCATAGAACAGAAGCATGGTAATCTATGTGAATAGATTAGTAAAGTTCAGCATGTAAGCGAAAACTAAGCAACTCACATTGATTGCTTGCAGTCGTTACACCGCACACCACTACCTTAAACACTGTGATGTTTTATGTAATTATAGATGATGACTTCAGCATTGCTCACACTTCTTCTGAAATAAGTAATTCTAAAATGCTGATTTTTATTTTATGAAGGATGTTCTGCTGCTGGGTGCTGTTGGGGCTTATGACTGGAGTGGAACAGTAGTTCAGGAGTCTTCAAACAGAGTCACCACCTTTCCAAGTAATGTGTTTGAGAAAATACTGCAGGACAGAAATCATAGTTCGTACCTAGGTAAGAGGCTGAAATGCAAAGCTGGAAATGTATGAAACTTCTATTGTGATATTAAAGAAACTGCAAAATTTTTCTGTAGTTCCTGTTATAAAGAACTTCTTCTTTGAGAATAAAAGAATTTTGCAGAAATATTTTATTTGCTGGCCAACAGAACATAGAATTAAGTCTTTATTGTGTTTTTAAAATTCTATTCACATCAGTATGCTAAGCTGGAAAAAAAAAAAAAAATCTTCTGTCACAAAAGCATAAAAAGTCATAATATTTGAAAAAAAAACAGTGTGTAATACAAATTGTATTGCATATCTTCTCTTTTAATATTTGTGTGTACTTTCTTAGCTGCATGTGGTTGAGAAGTTGATTGACTTGCTGTAGTTCATCTGTGCTTACTTCTTTCTTGGCCTTTTCCAGTCCAGTTTATAGTTTTAGGCATAACACAGCAGTTTAACAGAGGTCTTATTTATAACTCCCATTTATGTTCTGACACATGCTTTTGTGATCCAGTAAAACTAGGAATTTTGTCTTCTCAGTTCACTGAAACGTTTTTTGCAAAGCTACGAGATGCCTGCTCTAGCAATTTATTCCTGAATAATACAACTGCATTTATCAACTGTGGCTTTCTTATCCACAAAGTTATTAAAAGAAATGCTAGTTTTCCCATTGATACTTACATCTTTCCTTATGGGTTAACCGTACTTAACACAATGAAATTACTAGACCTAGCTTAAAGAGCAGTAGCTGTTTTGTATGTCTGATATCTTCAGATTTTCTATTTTGCTCTTTTCTAGAAAAACTCTTAAAAGGTCAGGTCATTTCTGTTCAACATTCACTAGGCATTGTCTAGTCCTTACTCTTCTTGGAGCGATGTTGTTGCCTTTTCTTATTCCTCCTTGTCACTGTTGTTGTCCCTTCATTTCCTTCCCCTCCTTCTGTCCCCCACTGAGTGCCTCCCATACCAGTGAGGAGTCCAAGCTAAAGGGTTGGTAGCGTAGCACTGCGCAGCTTGCTAGCTTGGCCTCTGTTCTGTGCTGTGCCCTCTCATTTCAAGCAGCAGTATGCTGTATTAATTAGGAACTTGTGGCCTTAACCTGTGGAATAAAGTCTTGTTTTGAAATTTTAGTCTCCAGTGATGTTCTGTCACTGGAAAAAACATAGTGGCTGCACAGAAATCTGAATTAGACTGAATACTTGTAATGACCATGGCATGCTCCTTCCGATCCATGCTCCTCACCTTGTACTGCAGCTTGCTAAAGACCTGTATGCTCTGCCCGATAATTGGGATTTTGTTATTCAGTTTAACTATAGACTTTAGAAAGGGTGATTTTGTTTTCTTGTATTAAAATAAATTTGGTGTAATTAAAACACAGAAATGTAAAATATGTAGTAATACAAGGTTTACAGTGCTAATGTGTTTAATATATTTGTGGATATTAAAAGATGTTTCCTGAAAGCAAACAACGTTGAAATAATGAGAATGAGGATTGAAATGTTGAAAGAAGTTCAATCAACCTAAGCCCTTCAGCTGACAAGCTATTAATATGGTCTCTTATGTTCAGCCAAAGCACCGGGCTGTGGTTTTGTGAGCCGTGAGAAAATGCACTGAGGGCTTTGCAGCAGCTAGGTGTTCCTCCCTGTTTTGAACGCTGGCTCAAAAGTTGATCTCATGTTTCTCTTTTACTTCTTCATTCCCAGAATACTCTCTGCACTCTTTTTCCTATCTCTTTCATAAGAATGACATTTTTGTGGTCTGTTTTACTGAATAGGTTATACTATTGTCCATTCTATTCTGCAAACATGCTTCAGCTTGATCTCTGTGTCATTGCTCTTTCCAGAAGACTGTTCCAAGTTTGATGCCTATGCGACAAAGTAGCTTCCCACCTGGAGGTGCTATCCTCTGCCACTAACACACCAGGCTGAATCATCTCTGCCTTTATGGATAACCAGCTGATAACATGTCATTCACGGTCTCTCACACTTGTGAAATGTTGGCTTCTTCCCCCAGGTTATTCTGTTGCTGTTCTCTCAACTCAGAGTTCCGTCTATTTTGTTGCTGGTGCACCAAGATCCAACTACACTGGCAGAGTAGTGGTTTATGAAGTTGACAGCCAAGGTAATATCGCAATTGTGCAGTCTCAGAGAGGCGAACAGGCAAGTATATTTTGGTTATGACTGCAGATTTTGAAAGCATTTGTTCTTATTGACTCAGCAGTAGATTGCAGTGCATTTGCTTGGGAAACTCCTTTCTCCAATGCACTTAGAATCCTACTTGCATTTCTCTCTGCCACTAGGCTATTTCAGTGAGGTTAACTGTAACTCTTAAACCATGTTTTGTTAAGTCATTCTACTAGTGGTAGAAGATAATATAAAAAGCCACTCAATGTATAATTCTGTCTGCACTTCTAACTGGGAGAGAGTTCTGAGCTCCTCTCTGCCTGTGAAGTTGTGAAGTAGATGATATCAAAGGAGAGATTTGGAAGTTCATTCTTTTTCTCCATTTGGGAAAGGATGGAAAGTTTAGATGGCTTCAATTTGCATTGTTTTGCTTTCTAAGACAAAGACTAGGTAGTGTCATGGGCATGATTTAACAGAAAAAGCATACCTTCCATAGCTTGATCTGCTTTCATTCTTATTGTTGAGTGGTAAAGCACTGGCAGCAGCTACTGGGCCAAAGCAATGAACACACAGTAAGGATGTGTTTTGTAGAATACTGGAGTGTTATATAGTAGTTTCATTCCAATGGGTATTTTCATTAGTGCTGTGCTGCTTCCAGGTTTAAGAGTTTTCTGATTCAGATGCTAACACATCATGCTTTGCAAAATCCATAAAGAAACATGACTTTCTTATTATTGATTTCAGATTGGCTCCTACTTTGGCAGCGTGGTGTGTTCAGTGGATGTCAACAAGGACACTGTGACGGATGTGCTGCTTGTAGGTGCACCAATGTTTATGAACGACCTGAAGAAAGAGGAAGGGAGAGTATACATGTTTTCCATCACAAAGGTAAGAATGGCACTGTAGCAAAACTGGAATCAGCCTCCTGCATGCCCATCCATAATAAGTGCTGGCATTTTCATTTTCAGCTGAAGGATTTACAGTCTTTCCCTAGACTAGATTTTTAAAAGCAAGTACTTAGTGACAACGTTTGTTCTGTTAAATCAGAGAGTGATCAGAAGAATGATCCCTGGCCCCAAGGCCAGGCATTGCTTACCACTAGCTTCTTGCAGAGCAGGCTGGCCACAGCTATGCTAAAAATCCCTTGGCCTCAGACTTCTTCTGGGCCCTTAAGTCACTATTTTGTTTATCTTTTTCAGAGCATTTGCAATGCTGAGAGTGGTGTTTTTGTAAAGAGAAACAGAGTGTGTGCTTTGCCTGGGGTGTAGCATAAGAGCAGGGTAAGCGATGCAGAGGTTCCCTGGTCAGAGGATGTGGATGGAGCCCTTCCCAATGCAGTCTTGCCTGTCCTGCTTTTCAGGAGCAGCTGCAAACTTTCCCCAGAACCACTTGTGGGTGTAATCTGGTAATAAACCAGCTGGAGAACTCTGAAAGAGAACCATGAGGCAAGTTAATAGCTAAGCTCTATTAGTGATTAGGGGCTGGCTGCTGTAGTTTGCTCCTCCCTGGCCCTGGTTTTAGGCACTGTGCTAGGCACAGTGCACAAGTACAATGCAAGGCTGACCATTTCTCTCGAAAGTTTAGCTTGAGGCTTCTGGTAATTAATTTTTTGCAATTTGATTTTACCTAACAGTATTCCCAAAGCAGTTCTAATAAATGCTGTTCTGCCAGTACATTGTTTCGTAGATGTTCACACTACCTGGTTCCTATTACTCATGTTGTCTCCTTTGACAGCAAAGCTGTGCTATTTGTCTGGAGCTTGACTGACTGTTCTTTATTCAGATCTGTGGTAGATGTTTCCCGAATGTCTGTATTAACCATCCCGTAGTATCTGGTACTTTTGAAAAGTCTGACAAACAATCATGGGTGTCTGGATATGCAAAGTAAATTTTTCCAACTGATGGCAGGTATTAGAGAACATGGTATTTTTACTAGGTAAATTGCAGTTAAATAAACAGAGATGCAGTACCATCCTCTTCAGAGCAACTCACAGTCAAATCATCCTGGAGCAAGATTAAACTGTACCCTAGGGCAATTTCAGGGTAGGTGAAGTGCTGAAAGTGGTAGTGTTGGCAGCTGACATTGGTCACTGTGACTGTGGAATTAGATAAACAGTTCAGAAGAAAAGGATTTTTTTCATGTGTCAAAAAATGAATACATTGAAAGACTATCCTTACAAATTTCAGTCTTTGACAAATCTTAGGTTTAAAATCATTTCAAAGTTCAATATAATGAGAGAATGATTTAGGAAAAAAAAACAACAACTGGATTTGTGTAACTGTGTCTATGTTGCATAAGCTACACTTTTCTAGTAATTTTGAACAAATAACTTGGCTGATATTTCTAAAATTTTAAGCAGAGTGTGATAACCGAGGTTAAAGATGAGAATGGTACTTGCCAAATAGCTGAATTTAAGCTAATGTAAATATGGTTATTTAACTCTAAAGATCTTCAACCTTTCTTTTCCTCAATGGCAGTGGAGAGGTCAGGAGTTTACCATTTGGACACATGTTTTTTGCATTAGTATAGTTAGGAAATTCCATTTCTGCTTCAAAGAATTATGTCCAGTTACATAATTTCCATTCCCTCTGCATAAAAACTGGTAATCCAAAACTGGAAACTGTATTTTTCAATGTATTGTGAAACTTTCAGAACAGTCAGATGAGGACAGTGAGAGCATTTAAGTATTATACATATGGTTATATTTGCTGTTAGTGCTCTGCATAGCATGCTTTAATTTTGCTGTGTAATGCTTGCCAAGACTCCCAGACATAATGCAAACTGAATGGGCAATACAATGGGGAAGGAATTCAGGGTTGAGCAGTCCAAGGGGAATGTACTGGGGAAAAAAGGCAAAAAAAAAAAAAAAAAAACACAAGCAGCAATGCACGTATATACTGCTCCTGTCTCTAATCTGGTGTCATGATAGTTATGTTTTGTCTTTTTCTCCTTTTTCTTTTTATAAAGGGGATTTTGTATCAACGAGAACTCTTGGAAGGCCCGCAGGGGTCAGAAAATGCTCGCTTTGGATCAGCGATCGCAGCACTTGCAGACATTGATTTGGATGGCTTTAATGACGTTGTAATAGGTGCACCTCTAGAAAACCAAAACTCTGGAGCAATTTATATTTACAATGGACTTCAAAAGACTATACGTACCAAATATTCTCAGGTAAATAACTTAATTGCATACTGCTGTACTCAGTGCCTTCAGACATGCTAGAGAAAAACTGAAGTATTTTCATTCTTTTTATTGCCACTACATCCTCTTAAATTAGCATTATTATTGTCACGGTTTATTTCAAGTTTTGTCCCCCCTCTCTACTTCAGCTGTCAGCACGTCCGAGCTGATATTGTTGTGCTGCTTGAATCTGAAGTGTACAGGGGAAAAGGGCTTGAAGGATGCTGTTTGAGCCTTTCCTAGTTTTAGTGCCTACTTGTGAAGTCAGCTAATTTCCTAAACCTTTTTTGACACCCACTATGCAGGTTTTTAGAGCTGATGTGCAACACTGAAGATTAGATAAATCCCAGCTTTGTAAATTTGAAAAAAAAAAAAAAAAAAAGCTTTTGAGTAAAAGTATTTCAGGGGTTTCTGCATGTCCCATATATTAATATAGTAGTAATAATTTTAATGTCTTCCCATGCAGACTTTCTGGTTGCAGAAAGTATTTATTAGAAGTCCTGTTAAGCTTCCTATTCTTTAGTTGCTCAATGAAAGATGGAAAAAGTTTCCAGTAAGTACTAGCTGGCACAGAGCAGTCAGTTAGTTATTTACTACCAAGACAGAAAATTCTAGTCCATTGTCTGCTCCAACATGGGAGGAAAAAGTGCTTACAAGCATTTGAGAAAACATGCACCCAATGTTTTTGCTGAAATAATACATTACGTATACAGAAAGTATCTGCAAAAATCCATTGCTTGGGCTGATATCTACAGACTGTCATGGCAATTTAGTAACCATACTCTCTTTCTCAGAAAATTTTAGGATCAGATTCTGCTTTTGGTAAACGACTCCAATTCTTTGGAAGATCAGTAGATGGCCATAGAGACTTAGATGATGATGACATTACTGATGTATCAGTTGGTGCTGATGGAAACGCGATTCTGCTTTGGTTGGTAAACTCTTTTGGAAAAGCAGCACTTGATTCAGATGCAAGTTGAGGATTTAGTTGATTAAACAGCAGGAAAAAAAAAAAAAAATCTGTTTCATTCCACATGTTCAGAGCTAACACACTTACCACCTCATCACTAGTATTGCAGAGCGTTAGACTGTACCTCTTCTAAGTACATATAATCAGACTATAAAAAGCCACGCCAGTCTAGGGGCGGAGGCAGGACGCATAGCAGGGAAGATGGCTTGAGGGGACTGCCGAGAGGGATACAGGCAGGAGTGGGGGGCAGGAGCCACCCCTTTGCAGACGTGTGGTCTGGAGGGAAAGGCTGGCAAAGGGGAGCAGGACTTGCTGGGCAACACTCTTAACAGCAGATCCTGCTTCAGCAGCTGCAGTGTAATGCTGATAGCTAAGTCTACTGAGACAGACAGAACCACTTCCCACACAACCTGCATGACCTTTACGAGCTGGTAGGCTGATCTGCAGGAGAGAGTGGTCCTGCTGGTTGAGGACAGAGAGCAGTGCTATAGAGTTGGCATCAATTTCTGGCAAGAAACCCATCTTTTCTGGCATGTAGCCTTTGCCAGCACAATCTGAGTACTTTCACAAAAAAACGAAAGGCTTCACAGAACCCAAATCTTTCGCCTCCCTGAGTACTGTGTATTTTCCACTGCTTCTGTGAGGAATGAAGTTAAAATGTAGCTTGCTGTCCAATCTGTTGCAATTCCTCTTGCCTGAGGCCCCCCATTGTAACATCACTGAATTGCTATTTATTTCATAATAAAACAAGATTATACAAAATGAATGGTCAGTTTGGACCCTTGACCCAAAATAGAACTCCTGCTGGTGCTGATGGGGATTGCATCAAAGAAAATTATGCGCCTTGGAGTACCAGCATTTGTTTTAATGTGATTACTGAAGATGCTCATTTTTCTTTCACTCCAGAATTTGGCCTAATTAACTAGTTTCACTTTTGATTAAAGTGTTTGTTTTTACAAGTAGGGTTCCTTTGAAACTGTTCTTCAAAATCTTGATTAATTACATGAATGTTGTTTTTCTGAAAAATAAGGGCATAATTAAAATGAAGAATTATCCTTCTCTGCCTTCCCAGAGGAGCTCAATGACTTCCCTAATGGAGCAGAAGAAGATTACATGTTGGGAAAACAGGGCAAGAGCGTCATTCTCTGTTATTTTAAGGGACTGATTAGGGCACTGGGTTAAAGACATCAGTTATCCATTAATCTGACATGATACATTATTTATTTTTATTACTCAAAGCTACTGTATTAATAAACTTGGTTATATTGAAAGAAAAATAATTTTACCAGTGCCATAAAATCACTGAGAACCCAAAAGTTAAATGTTATATTTACAGGTAGTAGCAGAGAACAGTGCCTATGTAACTTTTAAAAATTATTTTTCAGGTCACAAAGCATTGCAAATGTGTCCATAATTGCCTCGTTTAAACCTGATAAAATCAGTCTGCTGAACAAGAACACAGAAATAACTGTGAGAATATGTTTTCAGGCTACATTTAGACCTGCTAAGAGAAATAATCAAGTGGGTAAGAGTATTTCAATGGCCTGTTTTATATTAATTTCTTCAGAAGTCCAGTATTTAAATGAGTAGTGGAAATTATAGAGAAATATTACATTAAATGTCAAGAAAGGTGGAATCACTATAAAATTTAAGTGCTTAAGGAAGGTTTAAAGACCTGCTGTCATCACTGGCTCCATAATCTTGGAAAAGTGATGAATTAATAATATAAAGAAGAGCTGTATACCAAAACCCAGAAAATATCATTACTGGGAAGTATTTTATTTTGTTTTGTTTTGTTTTATTTTGTTTTATTTTATTTTATTTTGTGTTATTTTATTGCTTTTGCTCACCAGTTCCATCATTTTTCTTCAGCTGATATCACTCAGGTATGGCAAGTAAGGGTGACTGAGTATCTCTAGAGGATGCTCCTTTTTGGAGACAGAGGCCTTGTGAGCTGCTGTTTCCAACAGCAGACTGCAGACTTTTCTCTCTTAAGCACAGAAATAATTGCCATAAATTCAGTGCAGATGTCCATGGAGAGAACCTTTTCTTTTCAGAGAACAGGAGAGCACCAAATATTTGAGACCAGCACTGGCCACCCATGAAGCTATTTAGTTAAACATCCATGTCATGGATAACACCAGCTGGACTGCGTCAGTGCTACATGTAGTGCCTTTAGGAACTTGTGATTGTTAGCTATAAAATAAAGGTGAAATTCTACAGTGCATTAGTCATCATATGAAGAGAAGAAGACAGAAATTATGTTGTGATTGAAGAGGAGATGCAGATTTTTTATAGTCTCTTCAGAATTCAGGGATATGGTTGCAATGCCTCTTTATCTGCTGTAATCCTGGCCCTGCTGACTGGCTTCTTGCCTGAGTTGCAGGCTCAGACATCTGCAGTGGAGACTGGATTGATTGCCATTTAATGTGCTCTCAGTGGATGAAAACTTACTTCAGGATTTAAACCTGTCTGACTGCTTTGGAAAACACAAGAGAAAATTTTCTCATTTTGAGAATGTTCTGTGC
>VXAV01009763.1:26838-43356 GCA_013399715.1 Alectura lathami
TTTAGGAATGTTTTTTTGTTGCGTTGAAAAAAAAAAAAAAAAAAAAAAAGTAAAATATTTATTGTGGTTTGGAAAGCCTGGTCGTTCTGTAATGTTGAGCATAGTAGTGAGATCACAGGCAGTAAGGTTCAACAAAAAAATGTACTGTTATTCTTCTTGTAGCTATAAAGTACAATGCAACACTGGATGCAGATCTCCAGTCCTCTAGAGTGACTTCTAGAGGACTGTTCAAAGAAAATAATGAGAGGTACATGCAGAGGGATCTTGTGGTGCATCGTTACGAGAATTGTGTTCATGACATCTTCAGTGTACAGGTAAGTGCAATTGCAAGGAGCCTCATGACAAAAATGATCAGAGATGTTGATGAACTTTATGTCTGTAAGATGAATTTCATGCCAGATTTAAGTTTCTCAAATTCCTCAGTATCAAAAAATACAGAGTAAAATGCTGATTTTAAAACAAACAAACAAAAAAAAAAAAACACTAGTAACTTATTTAGCACAGCTTTTTTAGAACAGAGAAAGTAATTCTTAGTTATTGTCCTAGCTTCAGCTGGGATTTTCTTCATCCCACTGGGAGCTGCGAGTGAGCGAACGACTATGTGGTGCTTATCTGCCTTCCAGGTTAAATCACAACAGTTATGTATTTCAGCTCTGGCATAATATAGAGCCCATAATCCATAGTTTCAAGACATTTTAGTTTCCTCGTGAGTAGATTCTTCCATGAGTAATAATACATGCAAACATCTCAAATAAACAAAATTTCAAGTAGACTTCTCATGCATGCTAGCCTTAAGTATACACAGACTGTATTTGGGAAAAATAAAAATAACAAGGGTCCACCTTTCTCTAGAACCAAGACAAAACACAGGCCTGAGACCTGCAGTAAGCTCCCTGCATTGTGGTAGGTTAGGTAGTTAGGAAGACAGAGGACTTTGATTCATGCTTTGTTTTGCAGTACTTACATGCCAGTGAGTTTAGAGCTAAAAAATAAATAGGAATGTTTTCACATCCCTCCTTCCGGTACTTCCTTATTTTATTTATTGCATACCCAGATACTGTGAAGGTAAACATTTTTGATTTGTTAATCACATTTAGCATCATTATGGAGCTATGAGCTAGAAGACTATCCAAATCTAAGAATGTGAAGAGACGCGAGGTATATTTAGTGCTGCCTAAGCCTAAGGAGAGTGGAATAGGAATCTGATTTCTGCAGCTAGTTGAGAAAACACCTGCTGTTGGCTTTTGATGGCCAGTTTCTGCAGATGCAGAAAGTCTGTATGTGCATGTGATGAATAGAGTCTCCTAGGAATCTTTGGAATAGAAGTTTTATCACAGAAATGGAACTACAAGCTGTTTAGCAAGAGACCAAGCTAGGCAAGCTCATAAAAGTAAATAAATGAAGTTTTACATTGTTACTCCTGTTTAGAGCAATTTACAATAGAATTACCATTTTTACATGATGTGCTGTGCTGACAGCTATCATCTGAACATGTGTTTTACAGGAACCTTCTGATGCAGTGAATTCCCTTAGTGTACGTATTGACATTGGCCTTGCAAATCCTGGCTCCAGCCCTGTACTCGATATACGTTCTCCTGCATCTGTGGCCTATAGTGTAAGTATGCAGCCTTAGTATTGCAAAAGGCATGGCTATACACCTGTATATAACGTGGCCCCTGCAGACATCAAAGAGCTACATGCAGGTAAAAACTAGTGTTGTAGTTAAGTCATTGGACCAAAAGCAGGCACCTGCAGGTATTCTCCCTGTTTATAGCTTGATAACGCATGGTTTGCTCACCCACAGGCACACAGCAGCCACCACAGCATAACAAGCATGTTGGTGAACCCAGGTCACTGTTCATGCGAACTTCTATTGGATTGCAAAGATCAAGTAATTTAAGTCAGTTTAGCCTACAATAAAAAAGTGGGAAAGGTGGATTCTCTCAGATAAGATCAGGTTTGTTGTGGGTTAGCAGAACCCTGCCTGCACTGTTCTTATGGACCAGCTGATGTGTTACTCAGCATTAGCTTTTCCGTGCGTCAGAGTTCTTAATGCCCTTTGAAGGGACTTTCTCATCTGCACAATAAGAACGTGCTTCCCCTCAGACATATACAGTCTGTTGACAATTTTAAAGAAGAACACTGTCATTCAGGATTTTTTTTTTTTTTTATGGTAGATTCCTTTCATTAAAGACTGTGGTGAAGATGAACTTTGTATCTGCGATCTTGTTCTCAATGTCCAGCGGAAGGGAGACGATGGGTAAGAGCTCAATATGTGTAACTGGTGGAGTCAGGTGTGTTCCTAGTTTTAATGGTTTGGTATCTCTGTAGGCTCTGATGAACTTCTAGATGATAATACCTTTCTAGCTTAACATCTACTTAGAAATAGCAGAGAAAAAAAAAAAAAATAAAAGAATAGCATTTCCGTCAAAATAACTAGTCAAGGAAAAACAGGTATGGTATGAACACAGATAGAGAAGTAGGATTCTTATCAGTGTAGACAAACTTAATTTTTGGTACCTCAGTGAGGAGCAGTGAGAACTCAGAATAGCCATGTCTGGCTGGCTGGGAGAGCAGCGGTAGTGGTTTTGGTGGTTTCAGTGCCTCCTGCAAGGAGCAGTGGGGATCATGCATCAGGTGGTGCCTCTAGGGAGTGGAGATCAGTGTTTGGGCAGCATGTACTCTTAAGTCCATATGCAGACAGACATGCACGTTACAGTATGCAGACGGACAGGGCTGCCTTCTGGAGCTGCCATGTGACTCAGCCGCCTGTTCTCTGCCCACCTTCCTACCAGGGTGGAAACCCTGAAAATTCAGCAAAGTGACTTTGACTGTATACAATTACAGTCTTGCAATTTAAGATGACATTAATTCCAATTCATTCTGAAAAACATCGTCAGAGTTTCTCCATGTCTCAGAGTTTTAGAAAGCAGAATATTTATGTGCATAGAACATAGGAAATATCTTGCTGTGCTTGTTATTCATTGTTGGCTAAAGGCAACACAGTACGATAGCTTTCCTGATCTATAGCTGTTTTACTACCTCTGTTTACAACATTGACTTTATTTTCCAACAGCAAACAGCACTTCATTGTCAGCAGCAAAAACAAAAGACTAACATTCAATGTGAAATTGAGAAATAAAAGAGAAAATGCATATAACACCAGAATCCAGGCTACATTTTCAGATAACTTGTTTTTTGCTTCTTCATCTTTACCGGTACGTGGTACTCATCATCACTGTTTCTGTTATTGCCACCAATTTTCCAGCTACTCAGAAAAACATTTTTTTCTGTCTTATTAGTGCCTGTCCCAAGAAAGGAGACGTGTGCATGAACCTCTCTCCCAATTTATTTTCTTGGCTACCAGAATTATTCCCTCCAGCATATCAGTTTATATAGGTCAAGGAGAGACACTGCCAACTCAGCATAAAAGTTGGCAAGCTGTCGAATTTGACCTCATGTCAGTACTTCAGTCATCTTTTCCTCACTTTAGGCCTTGGCACCCACACCTCCTGCTTGACTCCCAACAACATGCCTGAGTGCAATTGCGGTGCCACAGGGAATTCATATTTGATAAATCAAGCATGCAGCATAGATGCAGTTTTAAAGCACAGATCTTGGATCTAGAAATGGTGTTACTGGCAGCACCGTGTATTCCAGCTAGACAGTTAATCAGATTGAAGTGATTGCTGTACCAGAAGCTCTTCTTCTAATAAATTTTGTCTTAGAAAAGGACAGTAAAGGAATTTACAGACTATTTTAGGCCCTGCAGTATATCTTTAATCTGAACTGTTCCTCCCAAATAATTCATGTAGGATGAAATCCAGACTTCAATGCTTGGCCTGTGCTTTCAGGCTGCTGCTGGGGAGGTGCGTGATAATACGAGGGGTGAAATCCAGAGCAATACTGAAGAGATAGAACCATTCATCACTGCCCAAGAGCAGCATTCTCCTGAACAATGAACTGGCAGATGGACTGCATGCAGCGCTGAGGGTGCCCCTTTACCTCCCCATCCTGTTGCACAGCAAAATTACTCACTCCACTCATGCCAAAGGACCACACTGGAGCTGTGCTTTTCTTCCACTTTAAAAGCCCATTCACTTAGAAGTATTTCTGTCTGTAAATGAAGCTTTTTCCCCTCCAAAAAAATGTGTGTTTCAAAGCTGAGAATGTATGTTTCTTTTCTTTTCAAAGTGTAAGTCATGAAGGGTAAGTATCTGGTAGGGATGTTTTTAACAAAAAATAGTCTATTTTAATGAATTATTTTCAGCATGATAACTGGCTGTGGTCTATGAGTTTGTCTTTCCTTTGATGTGAGATGCTGACATGCTAAATTTTCTACAAAGTAATAAACAAACTCTTACGTATTATAGACTTTCCTAAAAAAAACAAACAAACAAACAAAAAAAAACCAGAAAAGTATGACTGTAAAAGTTTTGCAATAATACTGTAAAAAGCACATAAGTGTTAGTGCAGTAGGTGGCCTACACTCTCTGGTCTGTATTCTTTATTTCAAGCCCAGCACAAAATTCTCTCATTAATCACACAGGACCAGTCCTTATCCCACCTTTCTCCTGCCTGTCTTCCCCATCCATCTCATCTTTAAGAATTACTACTTAACACCTACTTATACTGCTTCTTACTGTAACAAAGGTCCTGTTGAAGAGGCAGGCTGGGAAGTTCCTGTCTTTTATCAAAAAAATGGTATTGAGTTCACTTTTCTGTTTCCTCTGCAGAGCGATGGCCCTGAAGTCTCATGTCAGACAGGAACAGCACAAACAACAGTCATTTGCCAGATAAGCTATCCTGTTTTCCGAACAGGACAACAGGTACATCTAGCACATTTAAATAACCTTGAATGATCACAGAATCACAGAATGGTTTGGGTTGGAAGGGACCTTAAAGATCACCTAGTTCCAAACCCCTGCCATGGGCAGGGACACCTCTCACTACACCAGGTTGCTCAGAGCCCCATCCAGCCTGGCCTTGAACACTGCCAGGGAGGGGGCATCCACAACGTCTCTGGGCAACCAAAAAAACCCAAAGCTTTTTTGTTCTTTTTTTCCCCTAAATCTGCATGTACTGTTGTTGAGGATTTTTAGATCTGGCAATAGTTAACTTCCCTTTGGGTTTCAGAGCCACCAAAAGGAGCAATCTAAGGGCTAAACTATTACGAACATCCTACCAGATTACAAGAAAAAAAAATGCTCTAAAGCACACTTCTTTCTGCCCCTATATCCCAAACTGAAGCTTTGTAGCCCCTGGAGAGAGAGGGCTGGGGACAGGGGCTGGGAGCAGCCCTGGGCCGTGCGCAACCTCGCCGGGGCTTGGCGCAGTTCCATCAAACCCCTGCTGCTCTCCCGCTCCCTGCATCTCAGCTCTGCAAGGAAGCAGCTCTGCCTTGAGAGGAGAGGTGTGGTCCATGCAGCCTTAGGATAGATCATGTATCTTTTTTCTCATATATACCATAAATCTCAGGATTTCCCTGGTTTTATGGAACTTAATCTCTTATTCTTCTGAGGCAGCACAGAAATAGGCTTCCAGTCTTTAGAATAGTCAATTGGAGCAACAAGAAACTTTCCAGAGATAATAGAAACATGATGTTCTACAAAGCCCAGAAAAACCTAGTTAGACATAAAGTGTTAGTTTGTTTTGAATTGTTAACGGCATTGGTCAAAGAAGACCTGTTGGAATGAATGGAAGAGTAAATAGAAAGGTTATGTCAGTGCTGGTGTTTAAAAACATGTAACTGAAGCAATCCAAAGACCTTTTGTTGTAGCCTGAAGCAAGTTATATATCATTTAAAAATGCAAATAGCTAATGTTTACAGAGTGATGTTGATTTGTGCATAAAAGAGAGGGAAAAAAAGCAGTTCCTGTAGTATTAGAGAGTACTGAAATACCACGCAGAAATAGGAGTAATCAGTTACAGAAGGTGATTCTACATGTTTGCACATATGAATAATTGCATCACTATTGTTAAGTGCTTTTGGTGTTGTATCAGCTCATTTACTCTGTGTTCCTTGTCTCTTCCATAGGTATCTTTTGATATTGGTTTTGATTTTAACCTGAAAAATCTTCAGAATATGGCAGTTCTAAGTTTTCATGCTTTGAGGTAAAGTATTCTATGAAGCAAGTTACATATTAATAGAATATTTGTAGAAAATAATATTATAACACTTGACTTAAATGTGTTTTCATGAACAGTGAAAGTAAGGAAGAGCAAGAACTGGACAACCAGATCAGCTTATCAATTCCTTTGCGATATGATGCAGAAATTCACTTCACAAGGTATGCTGAAGAATGGAAAGAGTCACTGTAGTTTTTCAAAGGCACTAGAATATACTAACAGTCTTGAAAGACCACTGAAAATACAGTGAAATTTTATTTTCGTTTTGGAAGTCATTAGAAATTACCATCTCATCAGCGACAGCAGAACTTTATGTTCTTCCAATAATCTTACATACGAAATGGGATAGAACATGTAGTAAGAAATGATGGATCCATGTTTACTTCCATGAAATTGTTAGAGGAGATCAGGTGCTCACATCAATGGAATTTGTATAAAACCCAATCACTGCCTGTGGTGTTGATAAGATAATTAGTGTATGCTATATCTCATGTTTAGCACTAGTGAGGTTGGATTAAGTCCGGAGTTAAACAGATCAAAACTGAACAAAACAACAACAAAAACAAAATGCCCCAGTTCAAACTCATGTTTCTCTCAGCAAAGAAATGAAAAAATATATATTTTTATATATAAACATATAGTTTAACCTAAATTAAAGTGAAACAAAAATACTTTGACTCTTGGAGTTTTGACTGTTTATCTTTCCCAATTGCTGAATTTCTGGATAAAATACATGTAGCTATACTTGATGCACTTAGTCACCAACTGCTGGCAAAAAAAAATGCTTTTGCATCCCAAAGCATTCCAAAATCAATAAACTGGTAGAAAATAAATGGCAATTATTCAAACAGTGACAGAAATGTGAAAATGAGGAATCTGTTTAAAAAACACACAACAATGAATCTAGGAAATGAATATTCAAAGGCCACCTTAACCACAAGAACTGCATGCAAAGACCTGAGCTAGAATATGGACCATAGCACAGAAGCTCATTTTAATAACCTGCACTGCAATAGCAGTTTCAAAATATTGTAAGGCCGAAGACTCACCACAGTTGTGTACACCTATCCTAAAGCCTTGCAGAATTTTTCTTGTTCAATTGCTGAAAAGCATGCATTTGTATTTGAAAAGCAATGCAAGTTCTTTCAACTCCCTGAGAAAGGCACATGAGACTTTAGCAGAAGAAGAGTGTTTGTTATTCAAGTTGGCAGCAGCACAGAGACTACAGAAGAATCTGAGTAGGTGGGTATCACACCAAATTAAGTAGTAGGTTGGTAGGAATTTCAGATGGTGCAAACTTGATTCAGCAAATTTAATTTAGCTGAGAAATTACAACAGAGGCTCAGTGCCTCAGAACAGACCAGGCAGAGAGCCTATAGAAGAATTGCTTAAGGAAAAAAATAAGGTTTCAAATTCCTGCATCTCCTGAAGTATGAGAAAATGTAATTTCATATGCAAGTCAAGGCATGAAGGAATCTTTACAGTCAGAAAAGGATTTTAGTTATTCTTGGAGATGAGCCAGCTTAGAAGAACTGAAGGAAGTACACATTAAGTCAACATACAATTTTATATGCTTCTGTTGGAGTAAGCTTGTTTATACACCCTCTAACACTTAAGAAATAATCTATCTGGAGATAGTTCCTTCCTGAGGCAGGCAATTTAGCAAATAACTAACTTTTTAAATTATAAGGGTTGAGGAAAATAGCGTTGTCACATTGAAGGGAGCCTTTTCTAGTGAAAAATCTCCTAATTTGGATTTTCAGAGGTGAGAATCGGTCTTATCAGTGATATCTGCAAGGACAGGAAGCTGATACTATGCAAACTAGAAGAACTGGAGATTTGAGCAATAAGGAAGAAGAAAGCACTTCACATGGGTTTTCCTAGGTGTCCTTGTCAGGAGGCCCATCAGGGAAAGGTCCCATGGGAGAAAGCATGGAGGATCAAAAAGGATCCCTGACAGAGTGTGGAAGGGCAGAACTGATCAGGAAGCACCTCTATGAGACTACACACATTAACTTGGCATTCTGTGCACAGCTGCTACCCAGATTAAAAGGGTAGAACTGCATTGCTAAACAGAAGAGATTTGCACTTTTGTGCTGCTTGAAGAGCTGATGCTGGGAGTCATGAAAGCCTCTGCTCCTTCTTAAGTCACTTCCCAGCTTCTATTTTAACTGCTTGAATAACCTCTCTGTAGGATTAGATCCTTAATAATTTTGAGATGGTCCAGCAGAGGAGTTGCTCAGAAGGAGCACATGGATGCAGTTAATTACACAGGGATGCTTTTGTTGGTTTTGGGCATGGTCCCACCTGGTTGACCCTGCCAGCATCCACAGGTCCTCACATCATGTTCTTCCATCATGCACCTATGGTTTCATGATACAATGGAGTGCAACCAGTTTCACTTTGGAAATTCTAAACGAAAAAAAAAAAAAAGATTAATAATAAAGAAAGTGGCCCAAACAAGAATGAGTGGTATAAAATATGTGCCATGCACATGTGTAGGGTGCTCTGTGTGCTTCCACACCCAGGCAGTGAGGAAACAAGCCCATCTGTAGCACAGGACATTAGAGCCAAAAGTCACAACTTCTGACTGGAAAAGGAGCTTGCAGCGTGGTGCTGAATCCACCACGGAGTGCAGGAGACTGAGCAGAGCCCACACCTCATGCAGCCCTGCTGTCTTCACACACTTGCTTGGCTTTGTACTTCAAGATAGCACTCATTTTCTTAACAAAATTTGTAACATTCAAACAGCATTAAAAGTGACTGATTTTTTTTCTGATTATACTTTTGACTTGTTTCACAAACTTAAAACAAACCAAAGCACATCCAGTTGCATATGTTTTCAAAGTAGCTGCCAACTGAAATGTATTGTTTCATGGTTGTTAACTAGGCTTGCCAACATCAACTTCTATGAAGTATACTCCGGTCACAACATTCCTTCCACTGTGAATAATTTTGAAGATATTGGCCCCACGTTCAACTTCTCAGTGAAGGTTAGTAAATGTTTCTGGTTCTGGTTTGAGAAGCTGCCTTACCTCCTCCTGCAGCTGGATCCCAAAACACAGTTGAGAAAACACTTCTGTTTTCACTGTCTGATTTTGATTCTTTTGAATCAGTCAAATAGGGAAAAAATTGCAAATAGCCGGGGGATAAATGCTTACAGTCTTTATGAGGTCAAGAATGAAATTTGCACTTAATGCATCAGTAGATTGGGGAGGGATTGATGCTGCATAGTTTATGTATTTGGAAGATAGTTAATGCTTAACTTCAGGCCAATTTACACTATTTGTTCACAGAGCTTATTTGTCTTCTGCTGACTTGACAAAGGAAAACAAGTCTTTGCAGGCTTGGACTTTGAAATTTGAAGTTTGACAAGGGTTAATTGCTCAAACCAGATGCAGGATCTCGCCAGATCATGTTATTTATTAAATACCTCAGAAAAAACTTCAATCCAAATACGCAACGTGGAAGAAACTTAAAATTATGTTCCATTTACATTCCTGTAACTGCTGTTGTAAAGGTCTGTTGGCTTGGCAGAATATTCGCTCTTCAAAAATACTTCATGCAGTTAATAAGAGCTTTGCTAAGGAAATAGACAGGGACCTGAAGCTATACTGTAGTATACTGTACAGTACACTTTCCACTAGGGCATATTGTCATTATTTATCCTTGTAAATGTATTAATACAAAAAACATTGATGTAAAAGAAATCCTGTTATTTCATAATCATCTCTGATTTTTTATTTTCCTGTTCTGCCAAATAATTTACGTGTATGTGTCACTGCCTGAAGTAATTGTGAGTTACTGGTTTTGTAGGTAACAACCGGAAGTATTCCAGTGAAGATGGCATTTGTGAAAATCCATCTTCCAGAACTAACCAGCAAAGACAACCCACTGATGTACATAACCACAGTCGACACAGATCAGGTGAAGAACTGCATCATATAAGTGGCCATGTTTCGGGGATTTAACCAGCACCATAAACATTAGCCTTCATAGCGTGGCTGAGATTTCTGTCTGTCCCTTCCCCAAAGAGGGGAAGGAATGTTGGAGAACCACAACACCAACAGCACACTAGTCTAGTCCTTGGCAAATGACAGTCTACAGCTGACTTTTGATACCACCCTGGAATTCTACAACCGGACAAAACTTTTCAGTAGAGGCTAGGGGAAAAAAAATACCAAAAGAGCAGTTCAATTCTGACTAAAAATACATAAAGTCTATTAGTTTCCAAAATTACCCAGTATTATATAATTCACAACCTGTAATTTCACAGCCACCATGTCAACAGAAATGTATATTATTATGATGACTATCAATTTAGGAGTATGTCAACCAACTTAATTCCTGCAATATTATTCCTAGGTCAGAGGTGTTACTTGTCAAGTTCAGATGAATCCACTGCAAATAGGAAAAAGACCTTACTCTGCGTCCTTCAAGAAGGAGAACTTCCGAGCTTTGAAAGAACTGGTGAGTAGGAGTCAGGACCAGGGTGCACAGCTGACCCTTACTGTTGCACCCGTGGGGATGGCTGCAGTGGCCAAGGCATTCCTCGCCCGCAGTGCAGGAATGCTGCCTGTGCATGTTCTCTTCATCTGCCTTAGAGAGAAGAAACCCTGTGTGTTCTTCTCAGTGTGCAAGCACTCACTTTGTAGGCAGAGGACAGTAAAACTTATAGCTGGATGTTAAAAGACCATTACTTAAAGCATATTTTGTAATGCATGCTGTTGTCTCTCCTTCCTGCTTTCCCTGGAAGAACTGTAAGAATGCAAAGTGCAGTACCATCACATGCAAACTGGAAGACCTCGTGCTGAAGGGAGAGTATTTTGTGAATGTGTCCACCCGAATCTGGAATGGCACCTTTGCTGCTGTGAGTACCACTTGCGTCTTCATGAAGGAACTAACAACCAAGTATTTCCTAGTTCCTGATATTTTTCAAAGTTCATTAAAAAGAACTTTCCAGTCTAGAAAGACATTCTTTTACATTATTGTGTTTTGCCAGATTGAAAACTTGAACCAAAATAAAATAAGTAGTAAGGTTGCAAAATGGAGCTGATAACCTTCACTCCAGCACAAAATCTAAGAAAATGCATCAATAATGCAGATCTTCACAGCTGTAGAAAACATTTTCTGCATGTGTTAAGTTCATTTAAGGGTAACTACAGTTTCCACAAAATTCAGCATAGGAGACCAGAGTTGAGTATAGTCATGGCCTGCAAAATAATGTTGCTTTTAGTTTTTGAACGTCATAGGCTACATAGTGATCATTTTAAGTCACACCAAAATATGAAAAGCCTGTTAGCTCTGCCAGTTACATTTGTTAGAGAAGGTATGAACATTTTTTTAAGTGACTTATTGTTTTTATTAGAGTTGGTGTCAAGGAAACCATCCTTGCTTAAAGAGCTACAGGATGCTTAAAAATATCCATCAATAATACCTTGACTTTCCCACTTTAAATTGTCATGTGTCCTCCGGGATATAAATCGTCTTGAACTGCAAGGCTTTTGAAATGACACCATGTTGGCTTCTCAGCTAGGCAACCAACCAAGCTGTCTTAGAGTCCTAGGTTTGCACAGAGCTTCGGGAACATGACGCAGTCTCATTAGTCTGTCTGGCGAGTCTGATGGCAGGGCTGTTGTCAGCTTCAGCATTCAGCTCTTAAAAGGAAAAGGTCAGGTTGATAATGTAATATACTTAGGCAAGTGTGTGAAGAAAAGCATCTGCCTGTCTTTAAAGATGGTGTTTTTCAAATCAGCTTGGTCAGGAACATTTGTTAGTGCTGACAGATTTGCAGAAGGTAGAGGCCTGGATAAAAGGTTGTTAACCTTACAAGACAGTGCCTAGAAACAGTTTGTTTAGCACTGGGAGATGAGAAGGGAGGATGGAATGTGACAGTTTTCCTCTCATCTCCTATTTTGTTGGTTTTTATTTGACTGTCAATGTTCAGTGCAAATACTCTTGCAAGCACCCAACAATGCACATCATCAGCATTGTGCAAGAAGACAGCAGACTTGCCAGTACCTGCTAGGCAGAGCAAAGAAAGATGTGTTTAGGAATCAGCAAGGTGCTTTGAACCATGCTTGGGCAGGTTTCCAGGTATCCAGGAATGCAAGACAGGCAGCTGTGGTGCAGGCATGCTGTATGCTGCATAGAACGGTTGATTCAGTGCACGTCGGTGGCTGCGGGCTCTAATGCTCCCTGTTCCAAGCCCACAGTAGCTGAACCTGCAGTGGCTGCAGGCTTTTCAGAACCTACCAGGGAAATTGTTGAGGTGGCAAAAGGACAAAGCACTCGCTGCATCTCAAATGACTGGCGAACCTGAAGTGCCTTCAGTGGCACTGCGGGATCCGGAGACTGGCATGCCTGTGGCACATGGGATGTGGCAGGGGGTAAGAGAAGCACTGAGCTGGCAGCATCAGCACGGCCATGCTCCTCTGCCTCTGGATACATTTGCAGAGGAAGTGGTATCTGGCACAAGGTCCCTTTTCAAATGGGAACTAGCCTAGATTTTTGTCTTTTTTAACCTGAGGGCATGATGTCAGAATTTAAGCAGTGGAGAGGAAGTGATAGTGGTAGGAAAAAATAAACAAGGAAAAACAGAGAAGCATGGGATAGAGGTGACAGGGAAAAGAAGGGAAAGAACATACAGTTTCCATTTCTTTCAAAGCCTGGAGAGATTTCTCCCATTCTCACTGTTACGTTTTTCCCATCTATTCCCAGCTAGCAGCAGTGACAGCTTTGAAGTAAATGTAATAATGGATTTATAGTCAAATTCTTCTATTTTGCTTGAACTATTTTTTAATTAAAAAAAAAAAAAAAAAAAAAAAGGAGAGTTCTGCATTTTAATGCTAAAAAGTAAAAATAGCAAAATTAAGTCTGGATTACTGATACATAATTTCTTTCATAGACACATTAGCTTGGGACAAATAAAAAGAATGAACATTTTAATTTTCTTAATACTGTGAATTTCTTCTTATTCTGAAGATTTCATTAAAAAACAAGACTTTAGGATGTCTATATTCTGAGTTGTCCTGTTAAGAGCTTTACAATTTATTTTTTTAATCTTCTTTTTCAGTCCACTTTCCAGACACTGCAACTCTCTGCAGAGGCAGAAATCGATGTGCATAACACTGATTTATTTATAATTGGAGAGAATACCCTAACTGTAAGTGATGGATAATTTTTTTTTTTTTGCTTTTTTATTGAATTAAACTGATTATATTTAATTTTCAGTGTCATTTAGAAGTACATAGCAAATTTCAAGCTAATGTACCCTTTTAGCTGCATACAAACTCCTGTAAGTTACTAAACTGTAATTTACTAAACTGTTTTAATTTCAGATGACTGCTACCTAAACCAGAGAGTTAAAATCTGCAGATTTTGAACAGACTGTAGAACTATCAGCAAAACTCAGTTAAAAACTTACAAAATCCATTTAGTTTCCTGTACATGAAAAGATCAAACTTTGGACTTCTTTCTCTAACAGAATTAATTGTTGTAGACAAATAAGCCGTGGGAAATGTTCTAACAAATTGATTTATTGTCTTACTTCTGTAAGTGTATTTGGTTTGATGCTTGCAGACAGATGTTTGGCACAGATCTCCAGCAGATATACTTAATGTCATTTTTGAAAGACTGTGGAGTATTTTTGCAAGTGGAAATGCTGTAGTGTGGATAATATGGACACAGCTAATCTTAGGAAAAGTCACCAAAGAACCACTTTGTTAGTCTGGAATCCTCTTCCTAAAGTTTTCATCCACTAAATAAAAACATGAACAGTACTTGAGGAATACATTTTCACTATGCTATTGTAATAATAGTTTAAAAAAGCCTCGTTCTCATGCTTATCTAGAAAGTAACACTCTTCCATTTGCAAGACTAAGTTTAGATTTATTTCTACAGGGTTTACCAGCCTCTTTCATCCATAAAAAATTACCAAGGCCTTTGAAGACCAAAATATAAGTTAGTAAGGGAGTTAAGTATCTGTGAGAATACATAATGTAGTCCATTCACAGACAATGGAAAATTCAGTTAAGGACGTACCATGACAGTTAATGATTGACCTATCTCAAAGTGGTAAGAGGAGCATATTTCAGTACTATTTTTGTCATTATTTTCTCATGGGTTGTTCAGGTTGTTGCTTTTTTTTTTTTTTCCCCCCAAAGAATCTCTAAACACATCCTTTTCAAATACATCCCTGTATTTGAAGTGCGCTGAGTGTCTCTGCTTCATGACATATTATTTCTGTTCGAAGATGAAACCCATTAACATACAATACAAATATTCCACTTAATTTTACAGGCTTTTTAGCTAGCTCATAAACCGTGTTTGACTGGGTATGCTTGCACAGCTGGAACATGATACTACCAAACTTAAAATTCCAGCGTTGCTGTTGATGATTACAGAATTTAACTATTTAAGTGTTTCTTGTTTAAGTCAGCTAACAAACAAAAGCTAGTTCTTCAGCCAGCCATTGAAACTTTTGCAACAGAGACTTCTACAGCTGTGAGGCAATGGGTGAGCAGATCCTGAAAGTTACCCACAGCATGTTCTGGTCAAGTTACAGTCTCATCCTTACTCAATCGTCTCTTGCCCTGTGAGAAGTCTTAGCAATTGTGCCAGCTAGTGAAAGGCAGCATACCACCCTCCCTAGGGCAAATAGTTTCCTTTGCCACTTCAGCAACGGACCCAGTACCCAGCACTGCACGCAGGGCTTGGCAGGCCAGAAGTGATGACCACTGTTTGCCCCTTCACAGTTCCTTTGGAATGGGACCATGCAGTAGCAATCTGAGTTTGTTTCCTACTTACACTGCTGTTTTAGAAAAGCAGCTGGGGTGGTAGGATTGATCCAACTTAGTATCTACATTTGAAATGCATACAACAGTTAGCACTCCTACAAACCCTGATCAGTAGAAAGAATAAGTATTTTTGACATGCAATTCATTTCATCTTATAGTTGATGCTAACAATGGGTAAGGTGAATTATGCCCTAAAAGAAAGCCTATCTTTTTCCATTGGAAGCCAAGGGCTGTATCGCAAATATAACACTAGATGAGGTGAATTCCAACCATGGTGTCTTACTGACTGCAGTTTGACTTTAAGGAAGGCTTAGGCTTAGTTTTACTGTTCCAGCAGTGCCACTTCACTATATCTAATGCAGAAAGCATTACTAGGCAAACTGCATGTAGAAATGACATTGGCTTTTTAATGTGGATGAGTTGGGTTGCCATGTGGTCAAATGCATTAATATTATGTTGTGATGCCATGTGGGGAAGCTGCTTGATACTTTTGCGTAAAAGCTTTCAGATTTTTTCCAAGTTGGGAAGGACTGCCAGCTGGAGGACAAAACATTAACCTGCTATAATCATCATTATGGCTATTCTGTTAGAAAATACATAAAGCCAGCCTGCCTCAGTGAAATGAATACATACAGCCACACCTAGCACAACACTAGAGCTTTCCAGCTGAAATGCCTTAAATCACTGAGACGTCAGTTCAGTGCAAGTTTCCCAGAAAGCTTAAGATTAAATTACACCAGCCAAATGCACTGAGCAAGCAACCCTGAGAAAGTAAACTGACATGTCTTCTTTTATCATGTTTCAAGAAGGAAAAAAAATCTTCATGCTAAATGCATGCCGTTCCAAAGATTTGACAGTTCATAAATACTAGAGCATTATATCCCTGAGCAACTACATTATATGTAACTATAAAGTTGGTCAACCTAGCTAGGGTATCACCTGAAAATGAACTTCCAGACACTATATGCTGTTCTGTGAGCTCTCTGGTATTGCTCAGGAAGCACAGGTGTGTTTGACCCCTTTGTCTCACTGCAAATTCATGAAGTTAATTCAGGAGAACGTAAGACGATCTAAAAAACTATTACTGGTTTCCAGGAAGGCAGGAACAGCAAAGAAAGGGTACAGAGGGGGTACTGGCCAGGCAGGAGGGAAGAAGTTTCATTAGCTGCAGTGACTGCGTGGTGGTGAGTGACTGCTATGATTAGTATTGCCTCCTACGGCTGCCCATGACAGATAACAGACTCTGAAAACACTCAGCTGGAAGCAGTCCTTCACTAGTTGATGCAACAGAAGTCTGATTTGAGTACATGGGGCTCTATGCACAGCTATTCCCAGCCTGCATTTAAGCATCTCTGGGCTACCTCATGGAAGGGTGTCTGTGCTCTGTGGGGACAACTCTGGAAGAACTCTTGTTACTGGAAACACAAAAGCTGACACAAAGAGGTTGCTTCTCTGCCTGTTGTGTATGGCCACGAGCAGTGAGGGTCCTTCATCTTCAACTGGCAGTGCCCTGTGCTGCTGTAGTGCAAGCAGGTGTCTGTAAACACCAGTGAAAGGGTTGCAATTGCCTGGTGTGTTCCAGTCATTGACC
>VXAV01009763.1:46304-59966 GCA_013399715.1 Alectura lathami
GTTGTATAGATCTAAGGAATACGATCTTGACTTATAGTTATGAACCCTGCAGGCAAATGCTTTAAAAGTAAAGACAAAGATTTGTCTGCTTCAATTACTGTATAAATTTGTAATGAAGAAAACAAAATCCTGCACTCAGATGTGTACACTTGCATGTGATCACTTACACTGATCTACTGGATGGCAACACTGCCCATGGCAGGGGGATGGAACTAGATGATCTTTAAGGTCCCTTCCAACCCAGGCCATTCCATGATTCTATGTTTGAGAAGCTCCTACATAACTAGGGTTATTCCTTTTCAAAGAAGTAATTTCACAACAAAAGATTGTGGCATCTTTCATTTCTCATGCTACTTGCACCAGAAATTGCATCAGCAGTGAGCCAGACTTCCTTCTTCCGCCGTGGGTGTGAGGTACAGGTCAATATCTGACACCAAGCTTCTTAGTTATTTATCAGTTCATCAGCTGGGCAGCAATCATTCAATTCACTAGTCTACACTGGGTTTTATTTTGTCCCAAACAACAGGATTCCCCTCAATCCTGGAAATACTTTTCCTGAAATAAAGGGAAGGCATAGCATTGTGTAAGGTTTTGTATCCTAACCACTTCAAGTTACTAGTTTTACTTTTCTTTTATGATTAATACTTACATGGCTAGTTCAGTTTTTGTAATGGGTGAGTTTACTGCACTTTCAAGTTGGCACAGCCAGAAATAATGCTGGAAATATTATGTATATTTTGTATTATGGCTTTTTTAGTTTTTTTTTTAAATAATAGTATGTTGCAAATGAAATAGTATTCTGAAATGTTGGGCTTCAACATGGGCTTCTATTTGTGCCTGCACCAAGAGAAGTCAGGAACACCTTTAGCAATCTCAAGTTACATCTGAGTCTTTGAATATAGCTGCTGACTTCTTGAAGTACTAGAGTCAAATCCAAACTCCAGGTTAGTTTCATATGAGATTATATGAGTTTTATATGAGACTTCATGTGGATCTGGGATGAACAAGTTTATAAGGACTTCTGAAAGCTAGCATGTAAGCTCTATGGGAGCAGGGACTGTATCTCTGTGGTGCATACCTGAGGGCCTAACAGGGTTACTGCAATAAAAACAAGAATACTGCTGAACACAGACTCATTTATTTTTAAACAGCACCCTAAGGAGAAAAATGCTACTGAAAAAAGCACTACCTGAAATGGGGCCAAATATGTCATTGTTTCACCAGCATACAGCAAAAATCTTAAGAGGATGACTCTGATAGGTGTACAAAGAAACTGCACTTAAAATCTTGTAGGTTGTAGTTACTACCAGTAAGCTATACTGTACTTAAAGTCACTTCACATTAGTGCAAAGTACCTGTATTTGAAAAGCTCTGAGTGCAGCTACCTTACCAGGGCCAGGTCTTCCTATACACATCTGTGTATCTTCTTATCTTCAGTGGCATCTAAAATTACACTGTTTTCTGCCAGCCACATGCCTTGCACTCATATATGCTATGGCTACAAACTTTAAAAGTTCCATAATGGAGAATCACATATCCCTAATCTTAAGGCACAAGACCCTCTCTTTCTCCTGTTTCAATGTTTTACAGAATTGATAAGACTGCTTATCTACAGACTTCTATCATCTCTTGTATCTAAAACTGGGGTTCAACAAAAGCAAGCACATTAAAGGTTCAAACATAAAATCTGTAATTAGCTACAACTTTTTGTTGCCTTCAAAGGTAAAGTATACATAATTCACACAACCTCCGAAAATCCGAGTCCCATCTTTTAAGTCAACCTTTCCACCTTCACTTATGATTCATTTTTCATACGCAATCACAGGCTTTGGTGTGCTAGTAGTTTTAAAAATGTATTTACCTCTTTCCCTCAGAGTAGTAGAAACAGAACTTTTAGAACAGCTATAAAGATGTATCAGGATGCTAATTTTTGTAACATGACTCATAAGGTAAAACCGTGTTTTTTTTTTTTTTTTTTTTTTTGTTTTGAGAAAAAAAAAACACACAATCCTAAGGTATTAAAATAAACACTCCTCATTTATAGTCATCTACCTATTCTTAACTCTATTCATGTACCTCCACAGGACAACACGTAATGGAAGTGAGTTCTCAGAGCTTGGGGTAGAGTTACTTTCATTACACTCTATTATTACTGCGTTTTAATAGTTTCCTCTTTCGTATGGCTTTGATGGAACAAATGAGTATGTTTGGTAGTCTGCAAAATCAGAAATTCCCTAAAAGCTACAGGACAAGTGAGCTGAAAGAAAAGGCAGGAGTTTGGCTTAACTTTGAGTAACTTAAAGGCCTTATTACTGAGTACAACAGTGGCAGTTTCATGGATTATATCAGAAGTGAGCACCTGTACTTCGCAGCCCGCAGAGCCTGGTGCAGTGCGGCCATGCTCCCTGGCGGCTGCCCGCCTGCACAACTGTCCCTTTGCTGCCATCTCCTGGGTAGGTGCTTCTCCCATCCATTGTGTTTCCACATTATGTTTTCACAGTATTTATCATTCTGTGCTTCCCTTGTGAACAGAACAAAATGAAAGATTTTGAGGCAGGAAATTTAAACTTAAGCATTGCTGATATACTGACAAAGGGAACAGTGTATTTAAATACTGCCAGTCAAGACCAAGGCAGCATTTCAGGACAAATTCTCACTCTGAAGATGTGTGCTTCGCCCCCAGCACACACCAGGTCACTAGACAAGTCACATATTTACCCTCTTCTCTACAGTGTTTGCTCCCATAAATATCTGACTGCATCTGGAGCCACCATCTCTACAGCATGCTGTTACACAGCTGGAAGAGCGGCAGTGTGGTGGGATTACCTTCACTTATAGCCAAACCAGAGAAAAAGCTGGACTCGTCTCAGAAAGCTAGGACTGCATTTTATATTGCCCTGTCGTCCAGCTCACAGTCATCATCAGAACACAAGGTAGTTTTCACCCAGCAGTCTAATTCTGTGAAACCAGGATATGTGCAGCCACATCCTTCCCTGACAGGCAGTCAGAAGCAGCTGGGGTTTATCCCCTGGCCTGGAAATTTGGAAGCACTTCTGGGCTGCTCCAGACATACCCTCAGGAGGCTATCTTAGAGGAGTGTAATATGCCATCTTAAAATAGTATCTCCCTAACAGAGAGTGCAGCCCTACAGAGGGAGTCTGAACAAGAAGCTCAGAGTATGTACTTAAATTTCAGTAAGACACATTATACCTCTAATTATGGACATCATCCCTCCCAGGGGCTTTTCCATTTCGCTTTTAGATGCCAGCTGAAGAACCCAAAGTTACACAATACTGATGCATCATTGTTCCAGAACAAAGCAGTACTTGCCTCATGCACAGCTAGGGACACAAAATGACATTTCATTGTTTTGACCATGGCAGTGTACACACATTGTAACACTCAGTTGTGACTCAGTACAACATCATCTCTTCCATTCATTGTTCCTGGTCACTGCAGGGAAGTACACCATTATTCTTCCTCTTCTTTTCTGCACCCTCCTTCCCAGCTGCATTGCTGATGGAGAAGGTGCACTTAAGGTCAGCCTGGATAAATCTTTGAGGAGACTGCAGCACTAGAGAAGTACTCAGGCAACAGAGTGATTGCACAGGAACTGTACCCGATCACTGGACTTCATGATCTTGAAGGTCTTTTCCAACCTAGATCACCCTATGGTTCTATGAATCTCTAGAGCTCCAAAGCACAGTTTCACTCATCTAAATACCAGTTTTCGTACATACAAGAGCTGTGCTTTGATGCAAGCATTGCATACATTCTACTTCTTTCATCAACCTTACACCACAAGGCAAGCTAGCCATTTGCTTGAAATTAATAAAGTAATTCATTGCATAATAACAGCAAACAAATTAACATGCAAAAATGAAAAGCAAAAATAGGAAAGTGTTTGTGTATTTTTATTTTTATTTTTTTTAAAGAACAAAAATAATTACTTGTCTGAAGAAGTGATCCGTAGTCAGGGTTCTGTACAATTCCCAGCAAAAATGATGCTTACATTAACAGAGAGCTTCTCTCCAGCATCCGGGATAAAGGAAAATGCAACCTTGTTCAGCTCTGCCTAGATAAAAGGACCCATATGGTTTGGAGGCTGTGTATGTGCATGCATGCAGGAAGCAGCTGCTGTCCTGCTGAGAAAGAACTCACCTCCACTGAGGGAAAGTGCAGCAGTAAGCTATAAAGCACAGGGTAACCATGCCTCTACCTGAAGCTGTGTGTTTCACTGGAGTTTAGGTAACCTGCATACAGTAACCATCACTAAGTATTAAAACTGAGATCACTGGGGAAAAAAAAGGTTACTGCCTATTTTTCCAGTTTTATTTCATGCTGCTAGCAGCTGTGAAGATTTTTTATTGCAGACACAATGAAATGGATTTATACAATTGAGGCTTAAGTTTTGTGTTACGTAATTATATAAAAGCTTCAGCAAATGATTTTACTTCTCTTTACCTCATTCCCTTTCCTTTATATCTATCTTGTCTACACTGATAATGGTGACTAGATAAAACTGCCTCCCTGCATTAATAAAAACACCGTACACAATGGCACCTTAAGCTCTTAGCATCTGAACACTATTGTGGTACAGAATAATAACAGAATGATCTTACCCTGATGAGCTGCCTATTGTTTACAGTGGCAGCACAGGCACACTATGTCTGTCCTTGCCTCTTAAGTTGCAAAACAGTAGCAAGAGAAAAAATATTAAAAACATAAATGAGATAATGCATATCTAAATATCTAAGCTATGCATAGATAAACTGCAAAAATTCAACAGATTTCACTTTTCTTTGAACAACTAATCCATTCTGATGACTTTGAATCCTAACCTAAGGTTAAACTACTAATTAAATGTATTCTTACAGATTTTTTTTTTCTGCAGCACCACAAAATTACACAGCCAAAAAAACTCCTTCAAAATTAATCATGTCTAGACATCATTAGGTAGTTACAGGTTTATGTGATATTGCTAATACAAGTTTATTGCTGGTAAAGTATTAGATCTAATTTTGAATCAAAGTCAGTCTGTATTTTTTTAAATGTAACAGACTTGTAGTATCAGATGCACGTTTCTGTGAGACTACTGGAAAGTAACCACCACTAAAAAGTTAATGACTCTGGGATATAGTTTATATTTTCTTCTCTGTCTGTACAAAAATTATTAATCTACTTAAAGCAGCTTTCAAGTTACAAGAATGTCAAAATAGCATAAAGCTTACAAACTGACCTTGCATTCATATAAAATTAAACACAGGATCTTTTTAAAAAAAAAAAAAAACTGTCCTGTTGTGACTTCTCATGAAAACAGTGAACAAAGACTACAAATACAGAGGCATTAAAGCAGTATATATCATATAGGACTAAGTGCCTTGCAACCAAGAATTTTAGGAAAGATAGTTTTAAAAATTGACTCCATGTTAAGAAACACACAACGATTATTTCAAAGGATTCAAGAACACTTAAAAATCCAAAGTATTACTCATTCATTCCTACACTCCTAATTAAACTATTCAGATTGAAATGTCTATTACTATACAACTGTCTATTACTATAAAATCATATGGATTCTATGTAAGAACAACTCAAAGCTAAACCAGTATGTTCATTAGGAGCAGTAACACTTTATTTATAAAAGAGTACAGTTATTTTTCTGAATTTGCCCAAAAGCATTCCTTGTTTTCTTTCCAAGAATACTCATCCTCATAAATCTCCTGCAATATAAACAAAGAATGGGAAATATTGTGGGAGTCTGCTACATACAGCCACAAGCCAGGCCAAATAACTCAACAGCCATCCTGCTATTATTTACTGACCACATCAAGACTACACACCACTTAGCTGGCAAACAGAAAAGGTGGTAGCATCCTTATAAAACACGGCCTTACATGTGGACAGATACTGAACCTGGAGCTGAGCCCATTAAATTTTGAAGGCCTCATCTACGCTCAAGTCACTTAAGGAAAGAGATCTAGAAGAAACGATGCAAAAGCTGTAGAGTACACAGCATCTGCATCTGAAACACTGCCCTTTTTACATAATGCCATGTTAACCTACTGTAGCATTATTTTTAGGAATGAGAGCATTTAAATGCATAGAAAATATCAATGACACCAGTACCCAAAATACAGCATTACATCTTCAGGATAGACTGGACTACCCAGTAGCAGTCCAGTCCCAAGCAGTACATTCAAGCTGTATGCCCAATTACTCCTTCTGAAATCACAAAACTCCATTCTCCTGAGGGAGGTGTCAGAAGAGTGGCAATACCAAGAAGTTGTAGAACATGGAGCAATAACTCCAACTACTATTACCACATGCCCAGTTCTGACTGTGAGAGAAGGCAGAGGTAACGGTCATTAACTGCATGCAACACCGTGGTTACGCACTCTTTCTAGACCTAGGCTGGTGTCTCCACTGTGTCCCCATACAAGCTCTGGGACCACTGCACATTCCTTCCATTGTGCACTGTTGTTTAATGCTTTGTTTTCACTCAAGGCCATGAAGACGAAGGAAACAGAAAGAAACGTCACTTTTACTTAAAACTGCAACACTGTCCAAAGCAGCTGACTCAAGGCTCTTCCACAAGCCTATGCTGAACTGAACTTTGCCACTCAAAGAGAAGAGCTCAAGACTCTTGCATTCTGACCCTTGGAAAGAGTTAAGAGTATCTGGGAAGCACAGGCAAGGGAAGGCCTTCCAGGTGCCTGCTCTGCAACAGCTAGGCCTGGCTGCAATTAAAGGAAACTCACTGGTGCTAGAGAAAAGCATTCCTTTAAGAGCAACTGCTGCCCATAATGCTTCAGCTCCCTTCCTCACAGCGAGCAGGAGCCTCCAGTCCAGCCGCCTAAGACTTCAGCACAAGCTAGAACCAAATTTGCCCCAAACATACCTTCTTCCAAATTGGGACAAATGCTTTTAAGGCATTGATGCAGTATGTTACAGCTTCAAGTGATTCTGCTCTGTGTGGAGATGAGACTGCAATAATTACACTTGCTTCTGTTATTGGAACCACTCTAGGGAGAGAAGAAGAACAACAGCAGTGTTAGCTAATGCTTAACATGTAGAGCACCCAGAAGTTGTAGCCATGTCACATCAGCATTCTGGCCACATGCTCTCCTGACTCATTCATACTGAGCAAGTGTCAAGCCACGTCCAGAAGATTCTGCACTTTTAAATAGAAAGAAAACCACAACCAAAATCAGCACCAGATGTGAGAATTCCATGCTTTAAAATAAATAAAACCAACAGTCACAGGCTTTTTTTCTTCCTTTTTTTTTTTTTTTTANAGGAAGTTTTTTGAAATTTTGAGAAATCATCTCAGTTTGCACATGAATATGTGAAAAAAAAAAAAAAGAAATCATACATCTCAAACTATACAGATTTTGCAACAAAACTATTTTTGCCAAATTTTGATTTAAAGTTATGTTTTTTTCATTTGATGTGCTGTTTTTACCAAACTAAGCCAACGGAAGTAACACAAGGTTTTGTCCTGCTTCTCACAAAGGCAGTATTCCCAAAAGCTGCCTCCCAACCCTCTGTCTATAGCAAGACTCCATCTGCACACAGTTCAGAGAAAAAAAGTAATCTTAAGTGCTTTGAGATGCTCAAGAGAACTCCACTGACAACAGAGGAAATCCAGAGAAGCTGCCTCTCAGGGACAATACTAACCTTTGTGATTACACCCTAAGTTCTGCCGAGGAAAAAAAAAAAAAAAAAAAAAAAAAAAAAAAAAAGGAAACAAATATTTGCAATACACAGTGCAAATCCTGCTCATTTCGGTCAGAAATCTGATGAACAATGAAGGCTCAGGAGTACGTCAGGCACTACGATTCCACGTCTTATATCCAACAAAAAATGCTTATCCAAGACTCAAAGAACAAGAGGTACTCCCACAAGCATGACTGGCAATTACCATACCTTCCCCTCATCCTCATATTCTAATCTCTTAGATTCCCTACAGCATAACTTAAATATGACAAGAAGAAACTGATATTCTGCAGCACTTCAGTGGAAGAGAGAAGAAAGAAGCATTAACTTCACATCTTTAAAACAAAACAAACAAAAAAAAAAAAACACAAGACAATGGACTCCTCTTTCCTGCAAGGAAATCTTGATCTCTTCTCTCCACTTGCAAACCATCACACCACGATTGAGGTTCCTGAACATGGATTCCAGCAAACACTACCAATAAAAACATTCTGAAAAACAAAAAACGTTGTTTTGAAACATAGCTCTGCAATGAGAGCATGATCCTGCAGCAAAATTTGTTGCATTACAGCTTGTATAGACTCTTGTGCATCCTCCAAGTATTTAAGTGCAGTCAAGCACCAGACAAGGATTAATAAACCATTTGCAGAAGGATGGAATCTGGCCATACATACCCAAGTCTATGATGCATTGCAATATGTTTGACTGATGGCCATTTCTGTCTAACATCTCTGCAGATTTTCTTTATTTCCGTCTCTGCCATTGGCGTATATGCTTCATACTCTAAGCGAATCACTTTTTTCCCTTCAAAATTATTTCTCGTAGTACCTAAACTCAAATGAGTTATCAACGAAAAGCAACAACAAATACCAATTAAAACTCAGGATCTCCCACTGTGGCCAAGGTCAGCACTGTGTAAACACAAATGACTTCTAGCCATGACTATGTAAAGAGACCCTTCAAACAAGGGAAAACTTTAATATACAGAGGTTATGACAGGTTATACAAATCTGGTCTGTAATGCTAAAAGCTGGGACATGTTTCGTATTAACTGATTCAAGTGTTCAGTATTTAGAAGCCTAGTGGGATTCAGCTTTCAGCAAAAAATGTTTGAAGATCAGCACCATTTACATTAAGCAACAGGATGGGGCCATTAGCCTTGACCCTCACAAGCACACTGGCAGAACAAGACTTTGCCTTCAACCAAGACCCGAGTTGCAGCATCTTTCACACACGTGAGGACCTGTGGTTCATTGAAGAGCCACAACATCCCACTTCCCAGCTTGAATAAATTGTGTCCAAGGCAACAGCTGAATAACTCCCAAGCAGTCCTGTCCTCCAGCACTGCTGTTCTGTTCGGCTCTAGCACAGCCACACCAGCAGGCAAGCTTCTCACCACTCAGTCCCAATGCAACTGTTTAAGAGTTGCCATGGTCTTGTTCTAAATAACTCAGAATGAGTTCTCTACATGTCCTGGGTTTAGTCCAGGAATTTATTTATTCCAGAAGCATGAGTTTGGGGTGTGGGACAATCTGGGTTCCATTTATTAGACCATTAACACATCCAGAGATCCAGCTCTTAAACATTAAACTCACCAATGAACAGAGACACTGCCCCACAGTACGGTGAAATGACCAGTTCTGACAGTTCATCTACAGACAGCTTTTCAGACTTGAGTTCGATAAAATCTTTTGGCACATCTTCTCTTTCATCCATGGTTCACTAGAAGAGCTGAAACCAAACAGATTCTGTTGTTGTTCTTGGCAATACTAGCATTTACCAACTGCCTTTTATCCCGTACTGATGCCCCAATTTATTCAGAAAACATGCACTATCTACTTACTCCAAGAGACCAGTCTCCATGGCAGATTCACTTCTCAGCAGACTTGCTGAGAGAATATTAAGCGCAAGTACCATGCGAAGACCTCTTTTCAATGAACACAAGCTCCTTCCTTGAAGGAAAGTCTGGTTCAGTAGGACAAAACAAATATGTTCAAGGCTCAGCACTTGAACACTGAGTACAGGACAGACCAGGCTATCTACCAGGACAGACCACTGTGCTAGCAAATTTGTGGTAAGATAGTTATCTCATTCTCCCTGTCTTATTTTGAAATCAAACAGTTTAAATCAGCGATTTTTGATTCACATAGAGGATTGTTGGATACTAATTCAAAGTCTAACATGCTCTCCTGGACCTTCAGGTTTTTATCCTATCAGCCTGTTTCAGTGACACTGAGCCACTTCTCACTTCTAAAAATCAGTTATCAGTTTGTCCAGGAATGAGGACGAAAATAAGTAAGTTAAGCAACTAATAAGCTGAAGTAAATACACAGACTGGCACTTGGAAGCATGAATCTGTCCTAAGGACACTTGACCCTTTGACAGTAACAAAAAAGGTTTTTTTGTGGGTTTTTTTGTTTTGTTTTGTTTTTGTTTTAAATCAGCAGTCAATTCTTTTTCTCTATCATCCTTTCTGTTAAAAAGTGGCAGGACATTTTTCATTATTATCTTACTTAGGCAAGCTGGGTATCTGCTGGTAGCCAGAAACAACTACAAAAACATAACAAGACCTAAAAAACAAAACAAAACAAACAAACAACAACAATGCCTGACCTCGCTGTCAATTTTCTTCCATTTATTGCATATGAGTTAATCATTTATTCATGTAGCACCTTATAGTTTCTGGTCAGCACAATGATTCTCTCCAGCAGGAAACACAAGTTATGCTCTCTCCGAAGAGCACAAGAGGCAGATGGGGAGAACTGCACACCACATCTCTGGACCTAAACAGAAAAGCATTACAGGAAGACTGTACAGAATCCTTGAGAGACATTAAAATAGGATGACCCTCCACAGGACATTAAGTAGGAAGTGACACATACGTAACAGAACTTGCACAGATTCAGCCTCCACTAATTGGTGGGATGATGGCAACTTCGTCTCCTGTCTGCAGGACCAGGGGCTGATCTCCAAGAAGCACGTACTCCTGCCGAACAGCAAAGACCACCTGATCCCGGATGACAGCAAGCCTAAGGGGGATTGGCAGGAACACAAACAGGTTTCTAAACAGAGTGTTTACATTTAACCATGAGATTTCATTAAACAACAAACTGGTGCACAGTCTAGGGCAGCTGAGGTAAATGCTGCTGAGACTTAAGCAACTCTGCTTCCAATACATTTTTTAAAATACCATACATTATGAAATACCCACCTCCTGCTCATACAATTTCTTGTTGCAACTGAAGAAAAACCAATTAAGTACAATTTTCAGAAGTCAGGAATTGGGTTTGTCATTGGCCTTTAAAAACTATGTCAAAATCAACCAATATAAATCAGACTTTAGAAGCTTTTAACAAATAACTGGGTAACACAAGAGCACAGAAACTATTTGATTTGGGATTTGAAGGAAATGTTCCTCCGGTTCCGTCTGACTGAACCACACAGCAACTTTCGTAGAAAGTGCTGAAGGATGATGCTCTTGACATCTCATTAAGATTCTGTGGTCAGAGTGTTGCTCTTATTGTGTATAGAATCATAGCATGGCCAGGGTTGAAAAGGACCTTAAAGATCATCTAGTTCCAGTTCTAGTGTAACCTCACAGTTTATGAGGCTTTTGGTTTTTTTGTACTTAAAGGTCTGAAATTTGCTATTGATAAGGGTGACAACACTGCTAAGAGGGCAGACAGGGTGCGTTTTCTGCAGATCCTGTGTATATTCCTTGTCCTTCACATCTGTGAGATGCTGGTGTGAGAGTCCATAGCTCTGGATACCATGCGACATCCTTTCACAACTAAGTGTAGCCACAAAGTGAGTATGAGGACAACACCAGTAAGACACCAGAAAAGTATGCCAACATTTTACTTCAGCAGATGCAGGCCTAATAACTGTATTGGTTGAGACTATAGAATCTGGTGCAGACAGCAGAGAGCTGCATTGCCTAGAAACAAGCAGGCATGCCAAGAGTACATGTAAAAATCAGCTTACTTCCTACCAGCCAGAAGTAGGCACTGGCTGAGCAAAACACAGTAGCACTGACTCAGATGACAGACTGAAGGGAGTGAATGCGCGAAAGTAAAGCGAATCACTGAAGAATTGAGTACAACTATGGAACTAAGTACCCATTAAGAGGATGGTTTCTAATTAATGTCACTTGCAAGTTAATTCATTGGGGAAAATAAGTGGAACAGAAAAGCATTGTCGAGTATGCTCAAGCTGCAGTTTGAATATCCATTAGCAATGTGAATTGAAGTCTGTGGTGAGCGCCCTACAATTATGCTGAGTTTTTCCAGAAAAGCTACACAGAAGCATTTTCCAGGAAGGCCGCTGTGAATTGCATGTGCACATGCAAAATGTATGGCTCCAAGTCATCTTTCCCAACAGGGTGAGGCTGACAAAATATGGCAAACTGGCAAAGATGCTGCTGCTTCTGACAACAAGTAGAAAAATATGTTGCAAAGTAAAATACACCCATTCCTTACTGCCTCCTCTTCCAGAACACACTTGGTCTCACTTTGTGTAAAGGACTCTGCTCTAAAACTTGGTTAAAACTTCTCCTTTGGCAACAGCTGCCATTGCTAAAAGTTTATCTTTTTTTTCATAGCTTTTGAGCTTTCATAGAGAAGCATGGTGCCTAAAGGAAAACTTTGGAACCTAAGGCCAAAGTTACGGAAATTCCGGTGCATTCAGAAGTAAATCCTGAGGAACGTAACCTTTGTTATACCTTACTTTTCTCTTTTTTAATTTTTTCCCTACATGATGTTGCACTTTTATGCATCAAATTCACTCTTGGTGGGACCAGGCATATTCCATCAGCCTTAACATGAGAAAGCACTTCTGCTACCACCCCCAAAAATCACAGGACCAGACTCCCTACAAAATACAACCAACAGTGCTCTTCTTTTTTGCAGAACCACTGAATCATTAAGATTGGAAAACACCTCTAAGGTCACCTAGTCCAACCATCGACCCATCACCACCATGCCCACTGAATCATGTCCCTAAGTGCCCCATCTATACGTTTCTTGAACACCTTCAGGGAAGGAGATCCCACCACCTCCCTGGGCAGCCTGTCCCAATGCCTGACCACTTTAGAGAAGAAGTTTTTTGCAACATCCAACCTGAACCTCCCCTGGCACAGCTTTACGCCGTTACCTCTCATCCTATCACTGTTACCTGGGAGAAGGTAACCTGTTCCTCACTACAACCTCCTTTCAGGTAGTTGTAGACAGCAAAACAGAGGAAGCTGAAAGTGGCTGAGCCTGTTTCTTCTGCAAGGGCTGAGTGGCTGGAAGCCTGCGCAAGGGCTTCTTCACCTGCCTTCCAGAGACTGCCATGAACTCAGATTAACAGCTAAGAGCGCAGTTAAAGACAAGTGACCAAAAATACCTGATCACGATCAAAACTTTCTTATTTTATTGCCACAGCTGGGCTGGGTGCCTTCCTGGGACACCGGGCTTTCCCTGCAGACTCCCACAGGGGAGACTTTCTGTCCTCACGCACCGCCTGAACAACACCGTCTTAAGCCACCCCAGAGCTCAGCTTCAGGGTACATCTCCTGGATCTAGCCTTTCCTTGTGTAAATGAAACGCCACAGTATTTAAAACAGGCCCAACATACAAAACACTCACTGGAGACTACAAGAAGAAGAAAAGTTCACCGCCGTTATGATACCAAAACACTGAGGCATGTTCCAACTCAACCCTAAACGCTGAATTTCTACTTCTTTAAAAAAAAAAAAATAATAATAAAATCCACCACCCCACAAAAACGCTGCACTGTAATGCACCTCGGAGCGACTTCCCCGATACCTTGGATGAATCTTAACAATTTCTTCCCAGAGCTGCAGGGAGGTGATCCGCCGTGGCACAGAGACGCTCTCGGAGCGCAACCCCGCCAGCTCAGCGCTCCGGGCAAAATACAGCACCGTGACCTGGGGGCGACAGC
>VXAV01009763.1:67909-80235 GCA_013399715.1 Alectura lathami
AAGAAGGAAGATGACCATACACTTTAGTGCTGCATTACTGGAGTGATTTTAGTTTGATAGAGCATGCTTGGAGACACTAGAAGATGTCTAAAGTTGCTTGATAACTGATTTTAAGGTAGAGTGGATATCAATTTAGTTCAACATAGTTGATAATACAGGAGAAAAGAAAATTTCCATGTCTTGAGAGATGGCAAAGTTAGTGGTAACAGGGGAACTGTGACTTTAGCATGCACATTGAGACAACAGAAATAATGCATAAAATGTAACTTTCTTTCTGAGTAAAGCCCTGAGTCTGTTGGTGCACTAAGCACTATAAGAGTACTGACACCTGAGTGGAATTGTGAAGCTGGCACAACTCCACGTGCTAGGCTCCGTTTGGTGCATATGGGTCACAGCCTATTGGGGCAAAGTGGCACTGACATCTCCAAGGAGGTTTTGAAGACATCACAGGAGCAAGAACTAAGATAAGGATTAAGAATAAAAGACTGTAAGTTGAAGCTGGAGCATGGAGTCATGGCAAAACCAGCTAGAGTAGCTTCAGTTTCTTTGGCTGGCTTCTGGACTGAGATCTGTCACAAAGAATGGGAGTTATTTTACTTAATTTTGGCTGTCCAATTATTATTTAGCTAGCGCTAATGTGTTGTTCAGGCTTCTTCTATAGCTAGTGAAGATACAGAGACATGTCCAGAAAGTAGTTCAGGTCCTTCACACCAGCCTAACTTGGATATTTACCCTCAGTAGAGTACCTGCTGTCTAGACAGAGCTGTGGAGCTTCAGGAGGAAACTTCAGTCTGTGACTAGATTAGATACTGTACTCTTTTTATCTCATTTCTTCTTGCAATACTCTGTACCACATGACCAACTGGAAATGTGCTTACTCAGCCTTCTGGGAGCTCCTGAATCTATTCAGGACTGTATCAATGATCTTCTAATAAAGATAATGACAAAGCAATGAAGTAGACAAGGAATCCAGATGCTTAGTTATTCATCTGCAAACACATAATGCAGGCTTTGATCACACAGCAAGGATCCTTGTACATGGGAAATGATTTTGAAATTGTTGCAGTCATAATGAGTGAAGTCATGTGCAGTGTTTCCCTGTGCAGTCGTCTCTATGTGTATGAGTATGGGAGAGACATGGACCTGATGGAGCGCGTCCAGAGGAGGACCACAAAAACGATCCAAGGGATGGAATACCTCCCCTGTGAAGACAGGCTGAGACAGTTGGGGCTGTTCAGCCTGGAGAAGAGAAGGCTCCGGGGAGACCTGATAGCGGCCTTGCAATATCTAAAGGGGGGCTGCAAGAAAGAAGGGGACAGACTCTTTAGCAGGGCCTGTTGTGATGGGACATGGGGAAATGGTTTCAAACTGAGAGACGGAAGATCTAAACCGGTTATAAGGAAACACTTTTCCCCATAAGGGTGGTGAAGCACTGTCACAGGTTGCCCAGAGAGGTGGTGGATGCCCCATCCCTGGAGACCTTCGAGATCAGGCTGGACAGGGCTCTGAGCAACCTGATCCAGCTGTAGGTGTCCCTGTTCCCTGCAGGGGAGTTGGACTAGATGGCATTTAAAGGTCTCTTCCAACTCAGATGATTCTATAACTCTATATTCAGTGACAGCATGGATTTCACATGTGTCGAGTTTCTCTTTGCAGTTCAAATCACAAATGGAGTAAATTGTTTCGAATCAACAGTTTCATAAACTGAATCCAAATGTGTTAACACAAAATCTATGTGATACAAGTCATAAAGTCTTCTGAGAGGTTTCTACTTTTCCAGCTCTGTATTTGGAGTAATGCTATTCAATGATTAAAAAAATTTTTAAAAAATGGTAATAACAACAACACACATACATGCACACAGAGAACAGAAAAGATGTCTTGCATACTAAAAGAATAGTTCTTCCATGAGCACAAGTATTAAAATATTGCCAGTGGGTTAACTCAGATGGCTTACCAGGTATCTACCTGGAGATCAGATAGTGATATATTTGGTAAAGATATTATGTCAAACTGCAGTTATGGCATTTCTTTTTCAGCTGTCATGTAAAGCCCGTTAGTATAAATTGTATTTGAGCAGAATTACAATATGATTTATTTATTTATTTATTTTATTTATTTTTTAAAATTCAGGATATCTCCAAGTTATTTTTCCCCCAACACATCATGGCCCCAGGATGTATTTCTGGTCTCCTCTTCCTTACACTGGACTTCTAGACTCCTCAGTTTTTTATTGTTCAGCTTTCACTGTTATACCCACAATGAGGGAACTGCAACCTCTTTTCCCAGGCAGCAGCAGGACATGGGCATACTTGTTCCTAGCTCAAGTTTGGTCTGAATTTAAGACAGCAGCAACACTTTCCTCACCACCCTTGTAATGACTGGAGACAACCGTACTCTGTATGGTTGCATACCAACTTTATAAGGCTCTGGGAACTGCAAACCTGGGTCTTTTCTGGAGAGCTAGTATCCCTCCATCATGTTATGTAGTACCAATACAATTGTAAAGTGCTGATTACAGTGATAAGTGTTTTTTAAGATAAAGAAATGTATCTTTGCTGTTAGACATGACACTCAAGGTAACACCACTACTGAAATTCAGGTTTTCCTGACTTGTCAGAATTTATAGGTAATCCTACAAGTAGCCTTGCCTCTTCCTCTTAAGCCTACATGCTTGAACAGTGAGAGATGAAAATGGCTGGAGTTTGTAGCACACCATGTCTGCTTAATACATCGAGTGCGGTATCTGTAGGCTTGACTTACACAGAGTTTTATGTATTTTCTGTCATGAGGACATTTACAGTCTGTTTGAAAGAATTTACAAGTCTTGTCAAAATTCACAATACTCTCAAAGTATTCCAGATAACTGGTTAGTGCTAACGGCTTTTTTGCTAATGAGTGGATAGATACACTCCAGTCAACCTGATGCTAACGATTAGTGATTGTATTAAAAAGCAACTGAAAACATTTTCTACTGTCATATGTGCATGCATAGAATTTCTCATCCTGTGAGAACTTTCAGCTAGTGTTGCCAGCCTCACCAGCAAATGTGGTAACTGCTGAAAGCCCTCTAGGCCCAGCCAAAAATAACTTCACAAAGAAAGAGTATCAGTTCACCATGCAGCTGCATGGACGTTGATGCCAACTCAGCAGAGAAGGTATGGGTGGGAACAAATAGTGGGAAGGTGGGATCATTTGTGGATCATTTTTTCAGCAGCAGTGTGGGGTTTATGCCAAAATAAGCTGCTCATGGGACTACTGACTAAGGGTTGCCAATATAACACTGATGTGTAAGTAGAAACTCATGCTGATAATGTATTTTGTTAGTAATTCATAAATTTAAGAACAGAAATGTGAACCTATGTTTCAGAACTCCAGTTTTCCAATACCAGAATGAATTGTTCTCTCAATACTAAATAAAAAAATAGAAAATAAAAATTGAAAATTTGTGCGTAAAGATGCATCCTGATGTCAAACAAATGAAGATGCAAGTTAACAAAATTGAGTGCATTTCATCTGCTGTTCATGAACATCATCATCTGAGCTACACTGCAAAGGTCAGGGTGCCAGTACTACCAGACAAAGGCTGTGATTGTGGACAGACCTAGGTGGTGTCTCTGAGGTAAAGTTGTCCTATATTTTGACAATAAACAAGTGTAAACACTATGATTTTTTTTTTTTTCAAGTTAAAAACTGAAGTTGTTGAGCTAAAGAAATGATATTTGAAGTCATGAGGAGAAATCTCTAGAATATCAAGTAACCTCCTACCATTAAGTGAGGGCCTATGGATTACTCAACTAATCTGGAATAAAGCTTTCACTGTAAAAGTAAACTCTCCAAAGTAGAAATTGATATGGAATTTCCTTTGGGCTCAGGACTCAGATCTCTGACCTGGGAAATGAATGTGATCTGTAACAAATCTAATATGGGCTCAGAAGCCCCCTCCAGTGACCCCAAGGTAATCATTCTTTTCTTCAGTGCTTCTGTTGCTACTATTCCTTTGATAAAAGCATCTTGGGAAGACTTCTCAGGACTGAGGGAAATGCCTCTTTTTCAGTCCTCTCCGCCTGAATTCCCGTCTGAGTTTCATATAGCTCTGGCATCAGTCCAATTTAAAACTGGCCATGTCGAGTTTTAGCCTCTTCATAACTAGGATGGAATAATGCACACACTCATCCACATGTAGTTAAACATGGTTATTGGAAGCCTAGAATATTTGAGATTTTGATTTTGATTTTTCTGTTGGACTTGAACAGGGAGAAGATGAAGCAGTTTGTGATTTCTTTTTGAAAAAAAAAAAAAAAAAGTGATTGCTTAATATAGGCACGCTTTTTCTCTTCAGTAAGAAGAATAGGAGTCCACATATTCAACCATCTTCAATATGTAAACATTGTTAATTTTACAATATAACTTATGTGGGAGAATGGATACAGTCTAAGTGATGAACTGTGCTTTGGGAATCATTTCTGCTGTCTTGTCCATTTCTGACTCTTAGGATACATGGCAATCCTGGTCTTGTAAACTCCCTTGGAATCTCAGAGACTGTGAAACTGAAAGTGACAGAGTCAGAATTAGCTTCAAGTAATTCCTAGTAATTTGCAGTGTCATTTATGTCTCCTGTGTACCTGTTTTAGCTTTTTAAATCTCTGGAATCACATCTCTTTGACCAAGGGGAGATAAAGAAAATGTAAAGCTTGATGCAGTTTGTGTCGGCTGCAAATTACAGCATCACTTCATCTATATATGCAAACTATCAAGACTTTTCACCTTGACATTGCATGTTACTATACAGAGTTTTGTCTTTATTACTCTTCCAACTGTGGGTTCTTCTCTTTGGTCTCTTTAGAAGGCTAGGGTAAATTATAGCATAGGGCAGCTCCGAAAGAAAATTCATATTCTCACATTCAAAAAACAGTATTTGAAAGGGCTGTGTGCAGATAAGCCATATAGTACCAGAATATGAATGAGATATGGCAATGCATTCAAAAAATAGGGCCTGGTATGGTAAAACAGAACATGTTTCTTTCTAATACTGCATTATCGCTGTTTCTACCTTTATATTGCCTCACAGTATTGACCACTGTCAAGCGTGTTATTGTTAAAATAAGACTACTGTGGCTTCAGAGCCATTGCTACAGTTTACTAAGTGTGGAGGGTAGTACCTTGCCTTTAATTTACAGAAAATAAATGGAGAAATAATGTAAATTGTCAGAAACAGATTTTACTTCATTCTGTAGGAATTGCATTCTGTTCAAATGTAGTACATTTGACATATATCAGAGTGACAATCTTTTAAACAAAATATTTCCAAGCATGTAAGTGTTTTCACAATATTGCCACTCCAAGAGGAAGAATCAAATATGATAAAAATACATTAAGTTATGCTAATAAATACCTTTTTAAGACCAGTTTGTATAATTACCGTGCAGTCTGCATTGCCATGCAGACTGAAGTACATGATCACCAAGGTCTTAAATATAAAAATATGTCAAACTTGAAAGAGGGCATGACACCACAGGGATCCCAAGAAACAGAGTCTTCTGTTGACGTTAGAATCATAGAATCATGCAACATCTTGAGTTGGAAGGGACCTGCTAGGATCACTGATTCCAACCCCTGGCTCCACAAGGACCATGCAAAAACCCAGACCCTGTGTCTGGGAGCGGTGTCCAAATGCTCCTTGAGCTCCGTCAGCTTGGGGCCGTGCCCACTGCCCTGGGGAGCCTGTTCCAGGCCTGACAACCCCAAGCAGTTACTTGCCTGTAACTGTTTGTGTGTATCAACAGCATTGGCCATTACATCAATATTACATTTAATCACAGAGAAAGAGCAGGATAGTTGCTGTAAACAATCTCAGAGAACAGGGATCAGTGGCAGAATTGATTGATTTAAACTGACCCTGATAATGAAGTGGTCTCATCACAAGCTGGAGGGGCAGGCGCTGATCTCTGCTCTCTGGGGACAGCAACGGGGCCTGAGAGAATGGCATGGAGCTGCGTCAGGGGAGGGCCAGGGGGGTGTTAGGAAAAGGTTCTGCATCAGAGTGTAATCAGGCCTAGAACAGTCTCCCCAGGGCAGTGGTCATGGCCCCAAGCTGCTGGAGCTCAAGGAGTGTTTGGACACCGCTCTCAGACACCGGGTTTGTATTTTAGTGTTCCTGTGTGGAGCCAAGGGTTGGACTCGATGATCCTTGTGGATCCCTTCCAACTTGGGATATTCTGTGATTCTGTGATTCTGAGTCTCTGCAGCCAGGACCTGTTAAAATAATAGTTTATTTTCCTTGTTGTTTTTGAAACATGGAAACTTTGTCAACCTTGAAACAGAATGAACTGCCAGTAGTGTAGCTGTTTTGAGTAAATATTCCCAGAATTTCAACACACCATGGATGGCAATGACGTCTCTTTTAATGTTTGCTGTCCTAATTCCAATACACAATACTGAGTGTAAAACACAAAACTGCAGGTTACACTGCAACAGGTTCATGCAGATAAGACAAATCTTGGTAGCTCTGTTACCTTCCCCTTTTATCTTAATTTTGCTGTGCTATCTCCAGAATTTCTAACTATACCAGTTTCTGAAGAGGCTACTCTTCCAAGAACAACTTTCTCAAGGGGTAATTTGGAGAAGAATAATTGCGTAACGTACATTTGTCTTCATCTCTTCCAGGAAGGGCTTGCTGGACTTCATTTTATTTTTTATTTGGGTAGCCATCCTTTGGCCTCTGAAACAAAGAGTGCTGTCTTCTTCAAGTCATTTCAAGATAAGTGCACTTTCGAAGCAATACCCGTTCCTCTCCCCGGAAAAAAAAAAAAAAAAAAAACCTCTGGGAATTACCTTTTGAAGATGGTAAGAAAAATATTTTCACAATTATTCAAGCACTGGAAATGGTTGCTCAGAATGGTTGTGGAGTTCCCATTCTTGGAGGGATTCAAAACTCAAATGAGCAGTCTGTCCCAACAGTAGTTGCACTCCAGACTTGTGCTTGGACTGAATGATGGAAAAGAGGCAATGGCACCAAGTTGCACCAGGGGAGGTTCAGACTGAGTATCAGGAAGAATTTATCCACAGAAAGGCTGTTTAGGCATTGGAATGAGCTGCCCAGGAATATGGTGAAGTCGCCATCCATGGAGGCATTTAAGAGATGTGTGAATGTGGTGCTTAGGGACACAGTTTAGTGGTGGACATAGTCGTGTTAGGTGGATGGGTGGACTTGATGATCTTGGAGGTCTTCTCCAACCTAAATGATTCTATGATTATAGGTCCAGAGGTCCCCTGTAGTGTAGATTCTCCTATGAATCTATCATTTTGAGAATTTCCACAGAAAGTGCTCATTTCCTCAACACTTACACTTCAGTTTCCCACAGATCCCTGTGCTCAGGACCACACTTTTATTACTTCCTTAAACTTGGCAATCCATAGCTGGACCCTTAATAACCAGTAAAATATAATAACTGACTGTAGAGGAGAAAATGGGAGAGACAGAGGATTATTACAAATTAAGCAGGTATTTAAAAAGTGGGACACCTTTCTCAGGAACTAGGTAAGAGCTGAATAATCTGTCACCAATAATAGAAGGTAGATTTCTTTTCACAAAAAAATGGCCTTTGTAGCTGCCTAAAATTATTGTCTTGAATGAGGTTAACACTATTTTATGTATTCTTGAGATCAGAACCAAGTCATCATTTCTAAATAGCCTGGATGCTAAAATAGTTCTGTGTGCTGACTGTTCTGACTGCAGTTTCATGTGGCAAGCAGTATTAAATGTTTGCCATCAGACCTGAGACAGGGAAAACAGTAAGTTCATGTTTTTCTTCTGCTGAGGCACGGTCTAGATTTTTGCTTTTTGTCCAGGTATTGGGCTTGGACCAGAAAATGCTGATCCACAGCTGGAACTACATCAATGTTCAGGATTTTTCCTACCAGGATTTTTTTTTTTCAGCCCATTAGATTGCAAACTGTTCAGAGGCAGAAAATATCCTTTTTTTTTATATCTTCCTCAGAGAGTAGAGTAGGAGACCTGGTACCACTATTTGTCTCATTCTTGTGGGTTTCTTCAGACCTCTCAAGATTTATTTCTTGCTGGCTGAGTCCCTGGGGATGTAAGAAACAAAGACCAGCACGTTTTTTGCCTGTAGCGCTGAGAAGCACTGTGGTGTCTCTGGTTACCATATGTCCCAACACAGAAATGTATGGTGCCAGCTTACACAACTACATACGCTATGCTACTGGCTGAATAAAAGTGTCACACTGGATTCAGCTGCATCACTTCCTTGCCTGCAGGTCTACACTTTTTTCACCCCCATCTTCCTTAGTTTTATGCATGTCAAGCTAAGGTTTGTCAGACGTAAGCTGAAAGCAAAGGCCTGGTTTACCCAGGTTAACTGAGGGACTTAAGTTAGGAGTCTGCTTACCCTAGGCTACCTTAATAAGAGAAGAAAGAGAGATAGTTTGAGCCGGGGATTTAGGAGTGAGCTGAATAACACTCTGGAAACATTTTCCCTTTCCTCTTTCAGGAGGGAGCTAACAATGAATATGTTCCTAATTAAAGTACCTGGCCAGTTGCCTGGAGTTAGGTGAGATGAAGTCAATCAGAGCATAAAAACCCTAGTCAACCCTAGGGTTCAACCCTAGTCCCAAACAGTTCATGCAACAACTTCATTTTGCTAGCAGCCCCTCAGAACTCTCCTGTTAGCTTTTCTTCTGTCCTTAAACTATCACATGCCAATGACACTGTCCTTACTATCAACATGCAGGCCACAATAACTCGTCTTTCTCATACAGATAATAGTAACAACAGGCTACCTGGAGTGTCCCAGGGGTCCAAAGCAGCAAACAGCTGTACCACATCACCTGGAGTTCTGGCTCCTCCACTCTGCTACAGAGTCCAGCATTTGTTCAGAAATGATTCATGAGATTCACGTCATGGAGGGATTTGACCCCACCACCCCCCAAGACTGTGAGAGAAACTGGCTTAGAAGCACTGAAAAGGTGAAGCATGAAGAAGCTATGAAGAAGGAAGAAATGCAAAACAGACTGAAAAGGAAAGGGGAACTGCAGCAGATTCTGTAGGAATTTCCTTTTCCTCTCTGTGTTCAGTTTTTGTCATGTACCTGGCTGTCATTTTGTCAATATGCAATAATAGCCTGCCAGACAATACCAGGTGCATCCTGCTAGCCTCCCATGCTCCCAGGTTAAAAGAGAGCTTCCAGTAGCTTCTGGCAACATTATCAGGTGTTGCGTACATTTCTGGGGAGAAAAGACCTCGGTCTGCTGAAAGCAAGTTTTGCAGTGTTTAGGGACTTTGCCTGTCTCAGTGAAGCTTTTGTGCATGTTCAGTGGATCTGATGCATTTCTTTTAATTGATGAGCTCAAAATCAGGGACATTATGTATCTCTTCAGAGACAAGAAAGCATCTTTTAGCATTTCAAATTTCAGGGTTTTCTAGGAAGCATTTTACTTCATCTATCAAATGTCATGAAATAAATGCCCTGACTTCATATGCCAGCCTAGCTAGCAGAGGTGGGATCAGGATCTAGCAGTAGCGTTTAGCTTTTTGTCTTATAGGTTTCCTAGTTTTTCTCTGAGTATCTGTTTTTGTATAAAATTGTTCCACCATTAACCTTGCTCTGTTACAAGATTAATTTTATAAATATGCAACCAGAGGTGAGCCTAGTCTAGTCTGAACTGGTGTGTACATTTTTTTGTTTATCTTTGCCTCTGTGTGAGAGGCTTATTTCCAAAGAATCCAAACCTGGGTCCAAATCCAAAGTCCTCGGATGGTCCCCGTCACTGCAGAAGGCTAAACCAAAACAGCCAAGCACAACTTTGAAGACATTTAGATTCTGAATCCTGATCCAAATTACTTGAATTCCTCTCCTTCTCCCATCCCTTTAATCTAGATTAAAGATAAGATCTTGGGAGCACAGGAAAAGAAAAGAGGATGTCAACAGTTAATATTAATTGCCCTCTATCAATCCCTGAAAAGTTCTCAAAATATTTAGACAGTATGATGTGAGTAACAACATTAATGAACTAAATATGAGAAAGAAAAAATGCTGGTGATTACAGCAAAGTTTAAACATCACATCTGATATGTAACAAAGGCCTCTAAATAGAACAGGGGAAAAAAAAAAAAAAAAAAGATAAAACAGAGAGCATAGTAAAGGGAAAAAAAATCAAATTCAAAGCCTTGTCCTCCATGCCATAGGGGTCACATGAATTAAATAACTCTAATGTCTTTCCAAAAAGAAAACATCATTAAAAGCCTGGAAGTACTGAGTTCTGAATTAATTCTCCATTAACATTCAATCAGTTCTCCCCTCTTCCATCTAGGCATTTTTCCTAAGGCCTCTTTCTTGACCCATAAAAAAAATGCAATTGTCATGAACAAAAAGTAAACTTCTGACCATTAATTGAAGATTAAAACTGTGTGAGAAATAGACTGGAGTAATCATATCTTAATCCCAGGGTATAGCCAAGGTCTGAAAGAGGTTGTATAAATATTAGTATATGTATTTTATTGATGTTATTATTACTTATATATGTAGTGTTTGCTAGTCAATTATATTTATTATATTTCAGTAACTAGGAGATTTGTCTGATTTAGAAGTAAATAATTGTTAATTCTTAATGACAATTCTGTGAAGTAGTGGAACACAAATTTTTACCAAACAAGTCTCAGTCAATCCAATTTGCAAAAGTTTACAGTAGATAGCTTAACCCAACACTTGTGAAAATAAAGCAGATCATATATGATACTTCTTTTACTGTATATGAATGGACAGATGTCTTGAAATCACTCTTTCTGCCAGCATACAAGGCATCGGCACAGATGGCTATTCAGCGTCCTCTGCCCAGAGCCCCATTCTCCCTCTTGCTGGAGCCTCCTCACCTTCTTCCTCACTGCCATACATCTGCTAATTTTCTTCTCTTTCATTAGTAATTTCAATCACTGGAAGCAATGGAGTTTAATATACTTCACTCTCGGGTAGCAAGTATATTTCTTTCTGAGTTTTTGCTTGCATTTTCTTATAAGTTACATTTCAATGCAGCTCAACAATATTTTCATTAAGATGAAACACTGGGGGCATTTTCATTGAGATGGAGGGTATGTCACAATTTTAAGACTGTTTCTCATGTGGTTCTTCAGTGACTTTTTTTTCTTTATTTTTTTCCTTCTTCTTCTTCTTTTTTTTTTTTTTTTTCTGTAAAAGGAAAACACAACAAAAGGAATTGGCCTGGGGAAAATGCCACTGAGATACTGCTAAGAAATCTGACTTAAAGCCAAGCAGCATATGCAGAGTGATTGCTCAGTCCACCCATTGTGCTTACAGCCACAGGGGGCTGAGAATAATACCCTATGTGATTTTTACAGGAGCATGGTGAAAATATTTTGGTCTAGCTGCTTCAATTGCTGAAATCAGAGACTTTATTTTTTAATTACATATATATGTTATTTTGGCATATGTTTTTATTTCTGTGTTAACAGTACATCACTATGCATTTGAAGAAGAAGAGCTGTTAAGACAGTGCAACCTGCCACTTAGCACGCAGCAGCATTAACAACTTTAACACAGGTACCACTCTTAAACAGATACGGGTGATGAACTACTGATGAGTCCACAGTTGCAAGGTTATGGCCATGGTGATTTTGCTAGCTAGTTCTTTGCCCAAAAAGAATCCTATAAAGGTGTAATTTTAAGCAGTTTGGACTTCTTNTGTTAACTCCCCTGTGCCAAAACCAGCATGATTTAGGAAATAATCCGATCCATCTCAGACAGCATTCCTTTCAGTTAAAAGAAGGATAATAATTTAGGGCCAAGTGATATCTTGGAAAATGTAGACATGCAAAGCAAGGAGGGGAGCATGCCATGATGGCCAGTGTCCCAGGAAATACACACTTTAGGAGGTAAAGACCTGGTGAAACAACTGCATCCTCAGATCGCTGTGGTGGTCAAAGATGAAGGTGGCTCCTGAGATCAGAAGCAGAGCCCTGGTNCAGAAGCAGAGCCCTGGTCTCTTCTGGTAGTGCCGCTTGCTTAGGACTTGGAAAAAAATATTTGTCTCAGCCTTAGGGAAAGGAAATTTTCTTAGCTAGAATATTAACTACAACCTTCAAAACAAAACTTGTCATTATTTTGTCACAGAAGGCCTGTAGATTTATGAGGCTTTGGGAATACAATAAATTAATCACAGTAGTACTTGTTTCTTTGTGTGAAGATTTGCAAAACAACTAATAAAGTGGGGTCTGTGAGTGATGGCAAGTTGGAGATGTGGGCAGCAGATACTGCAAGGGGCAGCTCCAGGCTGCAGATACAGGGGCAGAG
>VXAV01009763.1:87159-108440 GCA_013399715.1 Alectura lathami
CTGACCATAAGTTTTGCTGCTTTTTTTTTTTTTTTTTAAGTCCTATTTATTATTGGCATGATTCATTATTTGTTTTGTAATAGTACCCAGATGTCTCAATCAGGATCCTGCTGTGCACCATATAAGCATATAAGAAGATGCAGTCTCTGATCTGCAGAACTTACAATTTAGAAGACAGCGTAACAAGTGAATATAGCAAAGAAAGTCAGGGACATAGACAAGGTGACATGTGCATCAGTGTGAGTGGGTGCTGTAGACTGGCACTGCTCACAAGAAAAAACAGCACTAAATCATGCACAGGGACTTCATGGTGTCAGAAGGCCTCTGTCAGTGGCCCTGTTGTCAGCCAGCGTCCATCTCTTGCAGGCTTGGTGTTAGAGCAAGGCCTGTGAGGCCACACTTGAAATTGATAAGATGTATTCAGTAAATAAAGCCTTGTAGACTGAAGGGGAGGCTGAAGGTTAGTTTGGGTTAGGTTCTTTGTTTGTTTGTTTTGTTTTACTTTTTTTTGGCCTAAGGAAGAGACTGGAAATCTCTAGCAAGGTAATGTTGATAGGCCTGGGGAACAAAAGCTCTGGAAAAGTATTGAAAGGGAAAAGACCAATTCTTCTTGGAGCATCGAAGGAGGAAATCATTGTTCATATAGGAGGTGTTCAGCTGTCAGTGGGGGAACAGTGTAGTAAACAACAGAACTGAAAGAATGGAGGAGAGGACAGGGGATTCAAAAGGCTGAATTTTTAAATCCTGTAATAATTCCACTTTGGATCTGAAACACCTAATTTCCTATTCTATATCCATGAAATGCCAAATAAAGTACCAAATCTGTTATTTTGTGAGTGCAAATCAGTTTTTTCAAACTGGTCACATAAGTCATTTCTGGGAATACTGGTTGTATTGTCTAGGATAAAATCGTGTTTTTCATTTAATCAACCATGTGGTGGCAGTACACGTTAGCAGCAATCCCTCAGTTTTGCAGTGATACAAGTTATTCACAACATTTGTATCTCAATTTTGTTGCTCTTGAGTGTATTAAACGCAGATGCCAAATCTTGGTATAAAGTGTTCACTGATGAAGGATGAATGCCTTCTCTTAAAGCACACTATAACACAAACAAGTAAATGGGACATTCATATGACAGAAATGTGTGTGATGATGTGTTCACTTACGTATCATAGTGCTTCTTTTGACTATAAAGAAAACAGTTCACTTTTTCTTCCAACTGTTTTTTTTTTCTAAGGGGTTGTGACATATTTTTATGGGAATTATGCTTATCATGATGTACCAATAGTATGCCAGTACTGCTTTTTTCTTTACATACAAAAATATAATGGTGGCAAATTTAAAAAAAAAAAAAAAAAAAAAAAAAAAAAAAAAAAGGAAGCCCACCTATATGTGAGACCCATAGAGAGAATTTCTCAAGAGACACTCTGCTATCTGTGGTGACAGGCACGTGTTACCACCCTCATGCAAAGCAAAGTACACTGCACTTGGAGGGAACTGTTTTACACTGCACTTGGAGGGAACTGTTTTATCTGGTACAGTTTAGAGAGATGCACAATATCCTGTTTTTAATGCAATACAGGTGTTGGCAGATCGAGTTACCAAGTCTCATTAAAACATATATGTGTATATGTATAGTCATGAAATCAATTTTCTATCTCATATTTGTGTACTAGATCAAATTGGGAAATGAAAATGGGCCAGTTATGGTGTTCGTAGGGATTTGTACTTGCTAATCTCTGTTTTGATCCAAGCAATATTTCATTTGACTGTTTATTTTGGTTAAGATTCTTTTTGAACTTATTTATTGAGCTATGGTACTTCTTGGGAAGTGTTTCTGGCTGTGGAGAAATACCATCTGTAGTAAAGTAAACTTGTGTATAAAAAAGCTCATTAGTACAAACTAAAACAAGAAAAGGATCCTAAAAAGGGCCCAGGGAGGGAACCTAACAAGGGTAATGGCAGGACGGAAGGATAGAAGGACAGAATTTCAGGACTTGTACAACAGTCCAGCTTCCAACTAAGCAACACGTACTTAGCTTGTATTAAGGTTATTCTGTGCTCTGGAACAGGATTTAGCCATCCACAAGCCATTCCTGGAATCAAGAGACTGCCTAACAAAGATATGGGGGAGGAGAATTATATATCACATATATACACAAATTATAAATCACACACACACGTATACATTGAATATATTTGCACCATCATATGTATCTGTACAGAAAAAGCAAATATAAGTTATGAATTTTCAAGTCACTGTGTCTGAATTTTAGGAATTTAATGCGATATATGAACACCTGAGTTAATAGCCTCAACCTCATATAGGTCCCTCTGTTTTCACCAAGCACCACACTTGTGCACTAGTTTCCACTGGCAGTTGGTGTAGCTAAGTGCCTGAGTGGAGAACAGGCTATTTAGTTTGATCTGCCCTTGTTAGACAGTCTGGTTTCCTATATTTTATAGTGTTTGTATTTTCTCAGTGCAGAATGTCCGTAAAACCTCACAACACCTCTCAGCAGTAGACAAGAGTTACTGCTCCTTGGTTTCAGGTTCTGGAACTGAAACAAGAAGACCATTAAAAATATTGTAATGCCATGCAATGGCCAGAAATACAGAAATGACAGTCTTGGGATGCAGCCCTACAGTCTCTGCGTCAGGTCATCAGTATTCTTCTTGCTTTTGCATCCAATTAAAATATTGTGCTGGAAACACCACTGATCCAGTTCAGAATTCAGAAATCAGTGTAAAGCATACCTTTTTCAAGTTACTACCCAGTTCTAATTAAAGGTACTGGGTATTCTTGAGAGTTGGTCATTATTTTCTTAGAGATTTGGACATACTTACCTTTATTAGCAGTACCTGGAGTTCCAGTTGTACCTGAAAATGTTTATTTCTACTATTGGGAATACCCAAGACCCTGTAAGTTGGAGAAGGTAGAAATTTTCATTGAAAATCTCAACAGCAAAAAAGGAGGACTTGCCACCCTCTCCTCACCCTCCAGCTGTTGCATTATCTCCTGAGATGTGAGAATTTTAGTAGCTAAAGTTGGTTTCTTATAGATTACAATTTTGACAGTTAGAAGGAAGATAAGCAGCATAGCATGTACTAGTTTAATGAGCTATTGTTTTTAATAGATGGTGTATGATTTCTTGATAAGCAGGTACTTCAGTTGGAAGAGTGATTTGTGGTGTATACAAGGGAGATCACCCTGGAAGACAAATAGACATCGATGGTGTTGTTTTGGCCTCATTAGGAAAGAGGTGAGTTCCCTGAGCTCATCTATGCTGAGACTTTGTCACAATAGCTTGTTGATACAGAGCCATGTGTCGGTTTGGCCACTCCACAGTCGCTCCTCAGCCACCACACTGTCTAGTAAGTACAAATTAGTTTACTCCTGCTGCCACTAAGGAATGAATTTCCTGAAGACTGAACACAAAGACAGTTACCATAAGCAGCTAACCCACATAGTACCCACACTGTGCTTGCAGTGATTAGCTCATGTTCCAAGAACGAGAGACTGAAAAACAAATATCTAGCTAAAGACAATCCAGCTTCTATTTCCAATGTGAGATGGCTTACCTGTAGCCCTAGATTTTCCTGTTATCTATACAACCTACCAAAATGTGTGAAAACTATGGGCTGATGCATCCTCACTTCACTCATTCTGTGCAGTTTTTCACACCACAGTATAAGAATGAGATAAAACTATTACAGAGAATCCAAAGGAGGGCTATGTATGAAAGTGGTGAAGGGTTTGGAGGGCACGATATGTGAGGAGCAGCAGAAGTCCCTTGGTTTGTTCATCCCAGAGCAGAGGAGGCTGAGGGGAGGCCTCATGGCAGCCTACAGCTCCCTCCCAGGGGAGCGGAGGGGCAGGCGCTGATCTCTGCTCTCTGGGGACAGCGACAGGACCCGAGGGAATGGCATGGAGCTGTGTCAGGGGAGGGTCAGGGGGTGTTAGGGAAAGGTTCTGCACCAGGGGGTGGTGGGCATGGCACAGGCTCCCCAGGGCAGTGGGCACGGCCCCGAGCTGCTGGAGCTCAAGGAGTTTTTGGACCCCGCTGTCAGACACAGGGTTTGGATTTTGGGTGGCCCTATGTGGGGGCAGAAGCTGGACTCAATGATGCTTGTGGACCCCTTCCAACTCAGGATATTCTATGATTCTATGAAAACAATAAGCTGCTTTGTCTAAGATTTTGTATTGTGGTAGTCATAATGTTTCTGTTAAGAACAAATCAATTTTCATAATGAAGAAACATCCTTAATCTGTTTTCCACCTTTGCAGTGGTGTAAAATAAAGACTATCAATAGAGTTTTTTATCATTTTCATACATCTGAAATAGTGTGATTATAGGTTTTTTGTTGGTGATTTTGTTTTATTTTCTTTTGTTTTTTTTTTAAAGGCAAGACCAACTCCCTGATTTTCAAAACAGTGACTCTCTCCATGAGAATAGAAATACCAGCATGTAACTACTCTCTACTGAGTTGGGGCACGAGTATCATAGGTAAAGTAATTCTTGGTCAAGGTATAGAGAGATCACAATCTTTTACCTTGCAGGAATGTTAGTAAGCAAAAATTTTTATGTTTTCGGAAAATCCAGGTCTTCCTACATGCATTGGAGCCATCTGGGCTCATGTTACTTCTGCTTTTCTCTTGCTCATTGTTATAAGATTCTTTGGGATCAACACTATGAAGATTAATTCCTACCATTACCAGCAGTGAAACCTTGTGTTTGCTACTGCTATTTCTGCTTTAAACAACTCCCATCATCTTGCTTTGATACATGGCTACATTGCTGTGATGAAAGAAGTGTTCTGATCAAATTTTTTTTTTTTTTTTTTTTTTTACCCCTACTCACCACCTATTTCTTTCTCACAATAGAGTGTCAGCAGCATTTTTCATGAGAACAGTATATCCCAGGTGGCTGCAAGGAATACAAATGAGTATATTCTGATTCAGTAGATGTGTAATTTTAGACAGCATTCTAAGAGCTCAAAATACAAAATCCAGTATACTGTTAGGGACAGTGTATGGTTTTGCGAATCCAATTCCCTTTCATAGAATCGTAGAATCATAGAACCATTATGGTTAGAAAAGATCTCCAAGATCATCTAGCCCAAATGTCAAACCCACACCTCTATGCCCTCTAAACCATGTCTCTAAGTACCACATCTACATGTTTTTTGAATACCTCTGGGAAAGGAGATCCTACCACCTCCCTGGGCAGCCTGTTCCGATGTCTGACCACTCTGAGAAGAAATTTTCCCTAATAGCCTATCTAAACCCTCCCCCAGTGCAACTTGAGGCCATTACCTCTCATTCTATCACTGTTACCTGGGAGAAGGTAACCCCCACCTCACTACAGCCTCCTTTCAGGTAGTTGTAGAGAGCAATAAGGTCTGCCCTGAGCCTTCTCTTCTCCAGACTAAACAGTCTCAGTTCCCTCAGTTGGTCCCCATAACACTTGTGCTCCAGACCCTTCCCCAGCTGCATTGCCCTTCTTTGGGCATGTTCTAGGGCCTCAATGTCCTTCTTGTGGTGAGGGGCCCAAAACTGAACACAACATTCCAGGTGCAGCCACACCAGTGCCGAGTACAGTGGGACAATTACCTCCCTGTTCCTGCTGGCTACAGTATTTCTGATACAAGCCTGGATGCCATTGGTTTCCTTGGCCACCTGGGCACAATGCTGGCTCATGTTCAGCTGGCTGTCAACAGTCACCCCCGGGCCCTTTTCCTCTGCACATCTTTCCAGCCACTGTGCCCCAAACCTGTAGCATTGCGTGGGGTTGTTGTGACCAAGGTGCATGACCCGACACTTGGTCTTGTTGAACCCCATGAAATTGGCCTCAGCCCATCGATCAGCCCTAGCAAGCTGTTAAATACAGTCACTGGTTTGAGTATTGTAATGCCATCCTCTTTATCCCTAAAAGGGAAAAGAAACCCAGACACTAGGCTCTTCACTTCTGCTATTGGCTTGTATTTTTGTAAAGTAGGGTATTGGGCCTCAATTCAGGGATGATACTGTGGAGCAGAGCCAAAAATTTCTCAGTATGGCCCCATTTTATAATTATTAGTCATGATGCTCTTACTGGACTTTTGTTTGGCTAATAATGGTTTGACACTGAACAGAAAAGGGTGGGGAGGGAGGGGACGGAGAGCATAACCTAGTCTCTCCTTGTGCATGCTTTAACTAGTTTTATTTTTGTGCAGGATATTGAGTCCATGTGTCTATTTACCCCTTTATTTTGTAAATGTGAATATATGTCCCTTATTCAGTCATTTGTAAACCAGATGATTATTGATCCAATAATAGCACATGCAAATCTCAAGAGAGGATCTGAAATAGGAGAGAGTAGTTTCCAACCAAGTGCTGTGCCTCTCTATGATGGGGAAAAAAATCGAAGTGTCCTCCATTCTTTAGAAGGTTTTGCTACCTCCTCTGCAGAAATGGTCATGCAGGCACAGCTATTTCTTCTGCAAAGGGGGTGGCAAATTCATCTTTGCGTGAATTTGTAATGTCACAAAGAACCTGGTGCTGAACCAGCCAAGATGACTGCCCAGTGAAGCCTGTGCATGCCTCCTCTTATTGACGTTGTTGTGGATCCATTGTGCTTTAACTAATGTAGAAGGTAAATCCAAATGAGATTTGGTAGATGATGATGAGGCAGAGGGATTGGCCTCTGATGACAGAACTTCTACTGCCCTCCCAGGAAGGAAGGAAGGAAAGGGATAAATAGAAAAATGAAGAGAAAAGGAAATAGGGCAGAGACCAAGGTACTCATTCTGGAGCCATGGCCTTGCCTACACTTTCCATCTCCCTAACACACAGCAGGACAAGGGCAGGAAAAGTTGGAAAGACCAATACAATCTAGAAACTTCAGTATGCCCCAACTCCAACATTGATATATTTTAAATACCCAACCTGGGTTTTCAAAACCTCTCCAACTTCAGAACCCCAAATTACTTGCCAATAAATTGTCCATGCAAATTTAGGCAATGTGAGCAACAATAAAAACCTGGCAGCAAACTAACCAGGAGCAACCTAAAGTCAGTCAGCATATAGCCACCAGAGGCCAGCCAAAAAAAGAGATCTCAAGGATCTTGTGTGTCTTAGATCTTGCCCTTTACTCAGGGCTGCCAGAAATTGCTTTTATGCACTTGCTATGCACAGCCAGGACCCTCACTGGAAGGTATATGTCTCTAAAGAACCAGTCAGGGCTCATTTGTTTCTTTTAAAATGTAGCCAGAACCTATGTTGTGTACTTCAAGAGTAGTGAGAGTGCTTGGAGGAAACAGATTCAATTCTTTCCTCATCTCAAAATACTTTAATCCCTCTTCTCCCACATTCCAGAAGGTGTCTCACCAGGAGGTTACCTAATCCCAATAGGCTGATGTAGGAGGTAGAAAAGGACCCCTCTCACCTCCTTGGGAAAACTGTACTGCTGTGCAGAAAATGCTAAAGACTCGATGAGAGAGGCAGAGCATGACTGTATAGTCTAGTGGTTAGGCTGACAGTGAGGAAGCACAGTTCTGATGCCTGTTTCCATGAGCACTCCTGTATTTTATCTATTTTATCTAAAATGCAGACTCTGTCTTGAGAGCAAAACACAGACCTTGTATCTTTTGCTTTATAGCTGAGTAGCTTAACTGCTAAACTCCTGAATTGTTCCGAAAACCCTGAAGGCTCTTCAGTGTAGTGCTGTATTGGTGGACAGCATTTCTGCCCAGAATAGTTTGTAGCCTGGTGTCAGGACATTTCTCTGTAAGGCAGGAGATATAGCTCTGAGCCACCTTGTAGAGGGAACTCAGTTTGGCTGTCCATGTCAAGATGGGTCAATATAGAGATATAAACTGGGCAGCTTTGGGTGAAAACTGTAACTAAAACAGTCAAACTCCAGTTAACCCTAGGTTGGGCAAGTATTTCCAGTGTCAGATTTTGAACTTATATTCCTCAATTCCACCTAGATCCCATAGGTGTGCCTAAGTCCTCTTTTGCAGCTGGCCCAAAGTCGCAGTTAGATCTGAAAACAGTATTTACATTTAATCTCAGTGCTTTCTCACCTGAGTTTTGGGTCCAAAGTTCACTGAGTTCATGAACATAAGCCAACATTCAAGAAAGTCTGCCAAACACAAGACAAGGTGGTTCAGAGAGCTGGGAATCTGGCAGACTTACAATGATAGATGTTCATACATCCTCAAAGCAAGAGAGATTATATTTACCACCCAGAACACCAGCCTGAGCAGGGCTCAGTGCAGAGAGCTGGAAGGAAAGTGAAGGAGAGCAGACAATCTGAACTGGTCACAGCGTGCACATAAATGCTGCGACATTCGAGATGCTAGCACTGCCTACATTGCTGTGTGCAGAGGGAGCTGCTTTTCCAGAAACCTGTGAGTGGTTTGTAAGCACAGTATGCAATATCCTGGCATTTGGGCTGATGTCTTGCAGGTGGTGAAGGAGACCCCAACATCCACTTACAGAGCACTTTTGCTGAGACTTGCAGCATATTAGCCACTAAGGCAAGCTGTGCAGACAGGTGACAAAAGTGCACCTGTCTGCACATGCTCTTACTGACATGTTTCTGTGCATTTACAAGGAAGCTGCAAGGGACAATGATAGAAAATGTGGCTGGAAGAGCCCTCTAGGGGTTATCCAGTCCTGCCTACTGCCTGGAGCTTGGAATTGTGGGGTTCTTTTCTGTGCCTCACTCTAAATATCCTCCCAGGCCCCTTGCATGCTGACAGACTCAAAGATGTGGAGTGCTTCATAGAATCATAGAATGGCTTGGGTTGGAAGGGACTTCAGAGATCATCTAGTTCCAACCCCCCTGCCGTGGACAGGGCTGCCAGCCACTAGCTCACTGGATCAAACTGCCCAGGAACCCATCCAGCCTGGCCTTGAACACAGCCAGGGATGGGGCAGCCACAGCTTCCCTGGGCAGCCTGTGCCAGCACCTCACCACTCTCTCAGGGAAGAATTTCTTCCTGATGTCCAACCTAAACCTCCCCTCTTTCAGTTTTAGCCCATTCCCCCTTGTCCTACCATTATCCACCTGTGTAAAAAGTCGGTGCCCTCCTGCCTGTAAGCTCCTTTCAAGTATTGGAAGGCCGCAATGAGGTCTCCCTGGAGCCTTCTGTTTTCCAAGCTGAACAGTCCCAACTCCCTCAACCTTTCCTCACAGGAGAGGTGCTCCAGCCCTCTGATCATTTTGGTGGCCCTCCTCTGGACCCGCTCCAACAGCTCCACATCCCCTCTGTACTGGGGGCCCCAGGCCTGGACACAGTCCTCCAGGTGAGGCCTTCCAAGGGCAGAGTAGAGGGGGACGATCACCTCCCTCTCCCTGCTGGCCACCCCTCTCTTGATGCAGCCCAGGATGCCATTGGCCTTCCTGGCTGCAAGAGCGCACTGCCGGCTCATGGCCAGCTTTTCGTCGATCAGAACGTCCAAGTCCTTCTGCGCAGGGCTGCTGTCATTGAGTTGTTCTCCTAGTCTGAACTCACACCTGGGATTGCCCCAACCCAAGTGCAACACCTTGCACTTGGCCTTGTTGAACCTCATCAGGTTCTCGTGGGCCCACTTTTCCAGGCTGTCCATAAACATCTTGGGGTTTATGGTGTAAAATAAAAACTAAGTAAGAAGAGAGAAGCCAGAGGAGGGGGAAAGCCTCCAGTTTCTAAAGAGATGTTGACATTCCCAGGCAATCTTATAGAGATCCAAGTATGTGGAGCTTTTTAGTTCTTAACTTCAAGAAGAATGACCTGTTTTAAAGATAGTAAAAATTCGATGCTGTGCAGGTGTCTGTGTGTGTGGGTAGATTACTCACGACTTCAGGGACTATCACCACACAGGTTGTGCTCCCAGGAAGAAGCAGCAGTCCTGCACAGCCCTTTCCTCAGGTCCTCTTCACCATCACCATCCCATTCACCTCCAGACCTGTGGTTATGAAACTACAGGTTATTAAACAAAATGCCATCTGAACAGAATAGAAAGTAATACATAAGCAATAGATGTATTTGAACACCAGAGGGCAAGTAGACAAGGAAGTGAATTGGGAATAATTAGATAACATAATTCTAACTGAATGGTGAATCATAATTAACCCTGTTGACTGTTTATGATAAATAGAACAAATGTCAAAGTACTGTTAGTTCTTCTACGGTTTGATAGATCAAGGCTAGTTACTGTTAGAACCACAACATTATGCTTTCTTTCCAACTGATGAAGGAACAAGATTGATTTGAAACATATGGTGAAAAATACTGCAGTTCTTTGTTTGCATCTGTTATACTTTTACTTGTTAGCAATTGGTCCACAAGTTGCTTTTCTATTTTTTGCTGTATTTTTTTTAATATATTAAGTGAAAACAGAGACTTCTTAGCAGATGCACAAATGCGAGGATAAACATCTCAGAAAGCTTTGAAGCTGTGTTATATTTTTTTTTCTGCATTTTGTTTTGTATCTCTTGGACTACACACAAGATTTTCTGCTGGTGAGCATGGGAGTGAAGCCCTTTTATTGGGTCACCTGGACCTGGTGAGAAAAGGGTCTACATCTGACATTCTGTAAAGACAAATGAGATTTGCAGAGAAACTAAAGTAGTTGAAACTTTTTCTGTGATACATCTGAATCTTTTAAAGGCTTGACTCTTGCTGTATAAGAATGGTTCTGAAATGAGTCCCTGTTTAGCTAGCTAAAGCCAAGACACTCTCAGATGATTAGTTTTTTAAAATGCCTTCAAACTGCAAGCAACCCAACATTTAAATTTAATTCTTAAGGATGCAACACAGTGTATTTACAACATTTTCACTTATTTTTTTCTCTTGTTAGACCATGAAGAACAGCTAATCATAACCCTATGATCTGTGAGTGTATACCACAGCAAGCCTAAAAGCCAGTGGAAATTACAATGCGTGTGCTTCAGTACAATCAATTTTGTTTGTTATTTTAGTGGCATGATTCCTGTTTACAACAATCAAGCCATCATGTTGCACAAAGTAAATCAATAGGGTGATAATGTAGCTGTTTACTATACTTACAGACTTGTCTGTGACCATGTCTAGGACACCCTGTATCCTACAATGCGATGCTCTTCATTTTTATTTCCATTTAGATCAAGGTTGACATAACTCACAGGTACTAGGAAATCCCACCACGCTACAAAATGTAACATTTATAAGAGATACATCTGGTACATATTTATAGTGAGCAGAATAAGGACTTGTTTCGATTATGCACGTGGATTAGCCCTTTGAAGAAAAAAGTAGGTGTTACCTCATGCCCATATAAATCCAGTGATAAAATGTGCCTGAACCAAAACCCCCTTTACGTGCCTTTACTTGTACACACACATTAACATGTTTCAGGCACAGCTCTGAACAAGATACACAGACATATGTTGCTATGAATCTTGGAGAACGCACTGTGCTCACATTTTTCAAGCTATGCAACAACTCCTGCCATAGATTTATGTCGTGCCAGAAAGGGACAATATATGGATATGCTGTGAGCATAGAACGACATATTCTCAATATATATCAAACACATATAAGTAGAAGAGTAAGTTATTGGTGGGTGCATTAGGAGTGGATTTGCAGTGTTTCAGGTGTTTGTGGCAGCATCCCGTGCTCAAACTGTCACCTACTGCACCTCACTGTGCACCCAGAGCATCCTGTCAATCTTTCACTGAGATGTGAACAGCATTATCTCTGGTAGAGGACACTGCAGGGCAATATTGTGCCACAGTCCATGGTCACAGAGTGAACGCTTTGCTCCAGCTTACCCTGCAGCAGCCAGCTCATTTGAGAAAAAATAACAACAGTTAAAATGGGTTAGCTAATTTCTTTTAACAGCTTATGCTTTTCCATTCCACAGGATGGAAATTGCAGGCTGGGGACACACATCTCTTTTCTGGGAGGCATGGGAGGATCAGAGAGGAGCAGGAGCAAGAGGACCTGCTGCAGAAGAATCTCTATGGAGAATATTCTTTCCAGATTCAGCAAGCAATCTTGTCAGTGAGAGCATTGCTACAGACTCAGATTTTCTTGATTTTCAGGAGGAATATGTGCTTCCACTTCATAAACCATGCTTTGCCTGAAAGAAAAAAAAAAGAAAAAGGGCAATTAAAAGCAGCAAAATGAAGATTAATGATGTCAAACTTTCTGTTTCCTTTTTCTGTCACTAAGTTACATTTTCCTTTTCGTATTCACTCGAAATGAATTCAAAAGGGGAAAGATCTTGAAACCTCCTCAGAATTACTTGCAGTGTGAGCTTTTTTGAAAGTTAGCAACACTGATTGTCTCTTCCTGAGTCTCTCCTATTTAAATTTTTTCTAGAGCACAGAACTTCTGCCTCCACTCTCTACCCATGGAAAGAAACCATAGCATGTCATGATCTAAAAACCTCTCATTCCCCAGAGCCAGCACTTCTCCCACTGTGCTCCACAGACTTCCACATCTTCCCTTGAGGGAAGCATTCTTTGTCATTCCCTAAATAAACTTTTTTTCATTTCCTGGGATTTCTGTATTTCTTCCATAGGTTTTACTCTGTGTGAATAAATTATAAACCTGAGACTCTTGGCAGATGATGGTCCATTCCTGCAGACTCCTGCAGATCTCTTTCATGGTCTAGGATCATACCAGGTAGTAACATTTTCTGTTGGTTTTGTGTCAGTTTTTCTGTAATAACTTTGACTAATCAGCTTTTGTAAAATCAGATTTTTGTGCTTAATAAAAACAATGCAATTTTTTTAGAAGATTTGACATTTTATAGGATTCCATTTATTTGTCGTTCAATTAGCTTTGCTAACGAGGGCAAAGTTAGTAATGATGTTTGGCAATCAAAACACGTTATGAAGTATTCAAACAATACAAGGTTAGTTAAGTTAAAGGAGATGTTGTGCAGAGCATTTCAAATTGAATTTGGATAGTGGCAAGCATCTGTGTGTTTGGAAATCTCTAAGTTTCTGCCTGAAGGGTAAATTGAAGCTTATATAAACAAGAACTTGTGATCTAATGTTTGGGATTTTACTGACACAGACACAAAGACACACACAGATGCACACATATAAACCTCTATGAGAGGTTACAAAAGATATATAAAAAAGGGAAGAGAGGTAGAGGAAGAGAAGAGACATGTAGTACTGTCTATTTAATGTTTTTCACTCATGTAGTACAGTCTGGCAAGGCTTTTTCCACAGTTCCACCAAGCCAGAGCTGTAAAAGCAATTATCTGTCATCATAACGTGAATCAAGCTTGCAACTGCTGTGATTCTGAAAAGCGTGACAAAGTTAATTGAAATTTAGGCATTGAATATTTTTCACTTCCTGAGATAAGGTGTGTTTTCAGGGGAAGTTTGTTGCTATGTTGGCTTTAGTTAACTATTCTTAAGACTCCTGTTAAAGGATTTGTGTTATTTCTGTGGGTGGATCATAGTCTCATCCAATTATGACTTCAGTAGAGCCAAACTTTGTGTCATATGCTTTACTAGCCCATACTGGTTTGCACATTCCTTTCACTTCACAAGAAAATTAAAAAAAAAAAAAAAAAAGCAAGAAAGTATCTCTCAAGTGATTACAAAAAGTATTTTGGAAGTATTAAATTTTACTGAAAGTTCAGCTCACTCCAAAAATACCATTTTTGTGGTTTAGTGGTATATTGTTTTAGTAGCTACAATAAAATTGTTTGAAATCTCACAGAAAATTATTCTTAGCCCAGAAGACAAATGTGAAATACTCTCAGGTTTTCTTGGATAGTTATGTTCTAATCTCCTGATTGTGGAGCAGCATGCATTTATTTTCAACTGGTTTTACACTCTTTTTAAAGTGATATCTGCATTAAAATGGCTTGCTGTTAAAATTTGAAATCCTGAAGGCATTAATCTCATTGGTAATAGTGCGAGTAATATAAGAATATGGAAAGGAAACTGGAACTTTCTGTGTCCCTGGGGTATATTACATGCCTCATTTTCTTTTTAGCCCTATTTTGCTCTAATATTGTTTCATTGACTTGCAGTGGAGTGGTTCCAGAGTGGAGTGGTTCCAGAGCATGATCTTGTAAGGTGTTCAGTATCCTCAGCCCTCACTGAAAGAGTACACAAAAAAATAGTCTTTCCTACGTTAGGAAAAGAATAAATAAATAAATAAATAAATAAATTTGGAACTTCTTAGTATCAAATAAGAATGAATATCAAAATAACCAAAAACCACATTCAATTTTGGAAGACTTTTATGACACTTAATTTTTTTGCTTGTAAAATGAATCACAGAATGGTTTATGTTGGAAGGGACCTTAATGACCATTTAGTTCCAAACCTTCCTGCAGTGGACAGGGACACCTTCTACTAGATCAGGTTGCTTAAATCCCCATCCATCCTGGCCTTGACCACTTCCAGGGGTGGGGCTTCCGCAACTTCTCTGAGCAACTTATTCCTGTTCCTCACCAACGTAATACTAAATAATTTCTTCCCAATATTAAATTTAAATGTGCCTTCCTTTAATTTAAAGCCATTATCTCTTGTTCTAACACTACAGTCCATGATAAAGAGTCCCTCCCCATCTTTCTTGTAGGCACTCTCTAGGTACTAGAATGCTGCTGTAAGGTATCCCTGGAGCCTTCTCTTCTCCATGTTGAACAACCCCAACTCTTGGCCTGTCTTCATACGAGAGGTGCTCTGGCCCTCTGGTCATATCTCTGGCCTCCTCTGGTCCATGTCTTTCTTATGCTGGGGTCCTCAGAGCTGAACAGACTTTGTTTTATTGTTGACTCTTAGTTCTTGCTTTTGGGGTCTTTTAATTTGTCTCATAAATCAAATTTTTTGCTACTTTGAAGGAAGAAAAAAAATGTTCTCAAGAGCCAATACAATGCAACTAAAAATATATATTTTGTGAAAGTATAATTATTACTTTAGTGAGGGTTTCCGAGGAAAGATATACTCATAATAGATGTAGAATCTATGTCTACTAAAAGCAATTGCTTTTAAACCCTAAATAAGAATTAAACCCTAAATAAGATGAGAAGGAAAACTTATTTTTCCTATCTGACCCCATATAGCACAGAATTCCAAAATATCATTAAATAATGCAGGAATATTTCCCCTCAAAAATTCAACATTTCTTTACAGTAGCCTTATGCAGCTGCCACTTCATCATGTCTCTGAGCTCCAGCATTCCCCAAGTATCTATGAGGTGAGAGAAAAACCGAGAGTGATGCTAGTCTAGAAATTCTAATTAGTTATGATGTTCCCAGGATTATTGCAAGACCTGGCATTGCTACATGAGGCTTAAGTTTAACCCAGCTGAAGTCATTGGTGTCCAGACTTCCAAACCATGGAAGTCTCTAGCTTTTAGGGACAGCGAAAAGGTTTAGGTTGCACAGAACAGGCCTCCATGACCTAATAATTTAGCCAGAATGTTTCCATATGTATATATATTTTTTCATATAGAAAAGACATCCATGCCCCAGGTCTACTCAGATTTTTTGGGTAATTGAGGATAATCCAGACCTCAGCTTCTCATAATAGAGGCTAAGCTTGGAAAAGCTGTGGAATTGCACCTGAGAAAAAGACCCAAAATCAGAGCCGGCACCATCGGGTAAGATAGGTAAATGTGGAGCATGCAGCTAACTGTGAAACAAAGGCATTCTGCTTACTGCTCTTCTAAATGCAGTTTTTTTTATTATAAGGATTATAATTCAGCCCACCATAATGCAACAGAAATTTCCCTGTGCATACTTCATTGCTAGAAACAAGCTAAAAAAACATATTGGAAGTGTTCTTCCTCTGTAAACCAGTCATATTGTCCTCTCTCTTGCTTCTGATGTAAGCTCCAATTTTGAAAATGCTTTCCAATTTTTCCCATCCTCTCTTCCCTCTCCAGACTGTTGCATTTTTGAGCACTGAAGAAGTACATGCATTATTTAAGTATTACATTTCTCCTATCTGGCCTGCAGCCATGCCCCCTTAGGCACTGAGCTCACTGGATCTCATAAACCAGGGTTAAGTCAGGTCAGCACCTACTGGAGAGCATCTCCCAGAAGCTGGGTGCTGCAGGAATCATGGTGCAGTTCAGTAGGTGGCACCCTTTCCTTTGGGTTTGCCCCTAAACATCATTGCCTGGAGCTAGGTTCATCCACACTTGCCATGAGAAATCAAGCCACCCTTACCACTACCACAGATCCATGAAAATCATGAGCAGAGTGGAGAGTGTCCTCTTGGTTTCCCAGGGTTTATGTCATTGTTATCAAGCACTGTTTGATGCTGGTGCTCCCCTTCCCTACCTCCCACCAGCCAAATAAAGCATCTGGAGGAGCAGGGAAGAAGAAACGAAGCTTGTCCACAGCCTGGGGAAGTTCTCCTATTGGGCTATCACGTCCTCAAGGGAGCTGAGAGGTGCAAAGCAAACCTTAATACTTCCATAATGAATGGGATCCAGCTGCCCAACATCTTCCCAAAGTGTGCAGTGGATAAAATTTGGGCTTCCTTCTGCCTCTGCAACTTTCTGTTGTGTTGCACTGCATCATATACAGATTTGTTTTTCCTTGTGTTGCAAAGGTTTAAAGCTCTCTCACTCCTATAGACAATGAGAATGTAAGCTACCTCCCAAAAATCAACCATTAGTACTTTTCCCCACAAAAATAAAGGGGCTCCCCAACTAAATGGTTTCTCAGCTTTTTTGCTCTGGAGACCATTTACATGTGAAGAAAAAAATCGCCTACTCGAAGCACTTTCTTCCCTTCACTGGGTTTTGTCAAATATGGCATAACTCCCAAAATGTTTAATTCCCTAGACCACCTGGAAGAGTCCCACAAACCACTGGTGGTCCACAGACCACAGTTTGAGCACCACTGTGTTAGGCTACCTGTTAAAGAAAAGGAAATTACACATAAAAAGCTGTTAAAATGACATTGTATGTGAGTCATGGCTCCACATTACGTAATGCTCTTACAGAGCGCTTGTCTTGTCCCCCTGGATGAAAGCTCCCTACCTTCTGTCTCTGGTCTCTACCCCTTGGTAATAAGCATCGTGTTTTATTATTACAGAAACGAAAGAAATGCTAATGCTTTGTCTGAGAAACAATGAAGTGTTAGAAATAGAAATATAATGAGAGGTGTACGACTGAATACAGCACTCAGATTTCTGCTACTGACATGCAATGAATACTTTTGATTTCCATTGAAGCCCATCTAAATGAAATTTGCCAAAGAACACTTATTTTTCACATTTTGCCTTTCCAAAGTGCACCCTAGTGCAACCAGACTCTGTCTCTTTGTTCACCTAATATTGGGCTGCAACAAGCTTGCTTTAGCCCTGCCTGCTGACTGGTGGGGTCATGCAGTGAAAGAGTCTAGCAGCCACAGTTTGGTGCAGTTCTGTGTCTGAATTTTGAGCCATTTTTCAATGAACTAATTTTTGATTGTAGACTCACTTAGGATTTTAAAAAGTGGATTTAGACATGCCAAAAGGCTGCCATGCAATAATGCTTCATTATTATTGCAGTCTATTATTCATTTTTCCTCATCAGAGTACAAATATTTTTCCCTCAGATCTTTAAATTCCGGTTCTAAAGATGCCCAACACAGAACACAATCCTACAGATGACCACAAAAGATGCTGTTTTACTTGACATCCACCCACTTTCAGATGTTGCACGCAAAACATCCTGCTAGTTTGCTGTTGATGAAAGGGTAGCATCCATATCTGGATGTCTCAGTTCCTTCCTGTTGACATGCACTGGAGCAGAGCTCCAGAGCTGGCAGATATCTTCTGAGAACCAATGGAAATGAAGTGTGGATCTGCCACACCTGGGACCTTCTAGCACCGTGTGGGAGACTTCTGCAACACATGGCTGAAGAGAAGGGTCAGAACAATAACACCCTGCCAGTAGAGATGTGAAAAATCAGTGTCAAAAATACAGTTTGTGATGCACACAGGATTACTGTCAGCCCTTTGAAATGGTAAAGCCCAAACCTTGTATTTTCAGCTCATTGCTTTCTCCCTAAGGCTGTTAGTTACCATCTCTCAATATTGCACTGGAGGTGCAGATAGACAAGGCAGGGCTGCCAAATCCCTCTGTTGCATGAGGCACAAGGAGCTTGTCAAGCTGGCAGGGAGCTGGCTGTGCTATTGCAGCTGCAGGGCAATGATCCCTGCCCTTCCTGCCCCAGGGCTGGGATCTTGGCAGCTGCCTGCCAACAGAAAGGTGAGATTTCTAACTTTGGTGCTTCCAGGAGCTGCTGCCTCTGTATTATTACTTTGTGAGAGAACAACTTGCTTCACTTTTATTCTTTAGAAAGGAAAATGCATTTTTAAAGCATTTCTTAGCAACTAAACAACATCAACAATATTTCAGCAAGGCCTGGCAGCATAAAGCTGGAAAGAAAGGGAAGAATTGTACAGGTAGGACTCTCCAGGAGAGCTCCTGTTAGGAAAAGCCAACTCTTGAGTGGCCCAGCTGGTTTTTGTTGCCCATTCTGTCCAGCAAATGTTACACAGCATCCTGCTGATCTCAGGCTGGAGACCACCAACACAGCTCCTCTGTGATACGTGTATAAAGGGCTGAGTCTGGGGAATTTGAGGGAATTTCCAGGAGTGTGTTAGCCCCTTCTGAGTTACCATATTGATGTGAACAGGATATACCCTAACCCAACATTAATTCTGGAGCATTTATTATAGTAACAAGTGCACATTTTCTTTGGTCACTTTTAGCTGATTTTCATATTAGTGCAATGCAAATGAAATGCCAAACTGCTGTTAACTGTTAGACACTTCACTATTTACACATGGATAAAAAAGTTCAGAAAGTAATTAATTTTGCATTTCTGTTTTGTACATAGATTAGGCATTTGAGGCATTTCAGTAATGCTAGAGGTAGCAAACAGAAGATTATGAACAAAGTATTGGCAAACCACATCCAGAGTTTCTGGCATAAAGAATGGAATTCATGTTCCTATCAGGTGGGGCAAAGTTAGCACAGAACCTGATGGAACAGTTTGTTCCCATGAACTTGGCTTCTGAATCTGGTTGGCCTCCATATGGGACATCATCATCAGAGCAGGTGAGGTACCTAAGGGAGGGCAACTGTGAAGCACGTAGATCTATCCAGAGCTGCAGACAAACCACAGAGCAGCCACGTGCGGCAACCACCACCCAGAGTGAATCCAAAGCTGACGCTGAACAGATGGATATGGAAACACACAAAAGGACGTAGGAACCGTGTACATCTCTCAGTGATATAGCAACCTGTGCAGAGCAACAGCAGGAGATGCTCTTGTTTGGAATTTGAGATCTGGCAATTTTATGTCCATATGGACTTTATGGAATGCCAGAATCTAGGCAATGGCGAGAGCATGGGAAAAACCAAATATCCCAGAATACCAGTGGTCAAAATCCAGAACAAAAATGTTATGCTGATTGGAGGCATCACAGGGTAAGCAGAAACGCTATTAAATTACTCTGAGAATGGGTTACAAAGTGCATACTGATACAGCCCACATCAAAACTAGTCAATAGGTATTTAGCACTTACTAATTTAATTCTGTTATCTCCTCCATCTTAGTATATGAAACTCTTCGGCATAAGGATGGTCAGGATTACCATGAGAGCTAAATGAACCCTTAGCCATAATAAATATGGAATGGTATAGTAATACATTGTTTATTTCATGGAAAACAGGGCATGATAGCACTTACAACTTTTCTGCTTTTTTATATGGCTCTGTTCACTGTTCCATGCACCTGGTGCCTTTTCATGATTCATTTTAATGTGTTCAACACATGCTCATACACAGACTGAGATCCCGACAGAGAAGCACTGCAGTGTGAGTATCCAGGAATCTATGCCCAATCAGTTGTTGACAGTGACAAATGCTGTCAATATTGTATGATGTTAAAAAAATCTACTGGAAAATTCTGTCCTGGAAAATTCTTAAAAGCACAGTTTTTCCAAAGGTTTGGTGATACAAGCAAAAGTCCTTCAAGCACATATTTCCCTTGAAGAATGTAGATGGTTTCAGTACTTCAAGTCAAGCACACACATATGTTCTGTGCTGATCCAAAGCTGTTACCACTCAATATGTAAGGCTTTATATCAATTCCCCTTCTACTATGATCATTTATGTCAGATTTGTGATTTACTGTAGATTTATGACATACACCAGACTGTCATTCTTCATAATTAGATAGCTGATCTCCAAAATATTTAGCATCGTACCTAGAACATTCACTGATGGTGGAGTAAGTTTTGCTGAAATGTATGTAATTCCTTATATGGGTATGCAATACCTGTATTGATGAGAGATTCAGTGATGGAAAATAAAGTCTCCTGTTACTGCAAAGTACTACAGGCTGTTTTTGGAGTGCATTTTCACTCTTGTTTCTTTACCTTTAGAAGCACACATTACTTTTATTAGATAGGCAGGCAGACAGACAGACAGACAGATAGATAGTTATGGCTAGAAGTACCACAACAGAAAAACAATGTTTTTCATTTAAATTGTTTTGCTTTTCAGTCAGCTTGTCTTACTCAAAAGCAACAGAAGACCCTTGACTTCATTTATATTTCAAAGCCTAGTAACTCTTTGACATCTGTTTTTGTGGAAGTTTGCTGACTTTGTTACTTTATATAAATGTTTAAAGACAATTCAATAAAGTGCAATTTCTTTGAGACAGGTACTATCATGTCAGTTTGACGTAATCATGGCCATGCCTGCTTCCATGTTTCTAATGCCATTTGATAGGTGTCATTGACTTTTATGAAAATCTTTGAGGCACTTCCTTATAGACTATGTTTGGAATTACTGTACATATCTCTTTCCTGGCCTCTGGCTGAATCTTACAATGTAAATAGGTTCATATGGCTGGCACACACAGGGATAAGGTGTGTATTACTAGAGCCAATACTTCAAAGGGGTATGCATGGTTTCAACCAAAATTAAGAACAGGAGAGCCCTGTGTAGACACTTTTTTTTTCTTTCATTTTTTTTTTCACTAGTTCCTTCTTTAAATGAAGGATGTCTGGGGTGAAGCCTTCCAAAGAATTGTTTTAAATACTTTCAGTAAATGTATTTGTCATCCTACTTGGACTTTTTTTTTTGTTTCAGAATTGTTGCTATTGAGACATAATAGCATAGCAAACAGATTAGTGATGTTAGAACCTCTCAAATATAACTATTATTGAATTATTAGCATGTTGAGCCATAAAAAAATACATAGCTGTTACTGACAATGAAATAAAATGCCTGAAAAGTACAACCATGAAAAGAAAAAAAAAAAAAAAAACAAAAA
>VXAV01009765.1:3559-25467 GCA_013399715.1 Alectura lathami
AAAAAAAAAAAAAAAGTTTTGAGAATTTCACTTTTCTATTCACTGCAGTCCTGGCCAAAGTAAAGCCCTCTTTTACATTGACGTCAAGATCTTTACTAAGATTAGGATTTCATTTCTCTATTGCAGCAATTAGCCAGGGAATGTATAAAAGGCTTCAGGGAAGCAAGCTGGGACTCCAGAGGGGAAAGCACTTTGCACCATAGGCAGATAGCAAGAGAGAGGGCGAGAGGAGGAAGGCAGGGACAGAGAGAGGGAGGCGGGGGAGAGAGGGATAAAGAGAGGGAGGGAGGAAGGGAGGAAGGAACAGAAAGTTTATGTACATAAACCTCTTTAAAAAAAAAAAAAAAAAAAAGTATTGTTGCACCTGGTAGCTAGCTTTACTGACACAGAAATGAGAGGTCTGTTCAGTGCTTAAATAGCTGAGAAACAATGGGATAGTGCAGGAAAGTTAACAATTAACAATCTCAGCTTAAATTTTGTAACTGCAGGGAACTGGAAACACAGCTGCCTCTCTCTTCAACAAAATCAGAAGGTCTCCTGGTTAAGGGAAGAATTTTTGTTAACATCTTATTTTCTGAAAATTTAAGCAGCTCTGAGTTAAATGAGTATCATGCAGTTATGGTTTTAACCAGTCTGCTCATATTTAACCATCTCTGCTCATTTTGAATAGAGAGACGGAGAGTGGCTAATGAGGCTTTTAAAATGCTTTTTGCTTCACTTTTGTAAATGAGAGTACAGGGCAAAAAAGGGAGCTGAATTCACCCGGCAGAAGAGAAGCAGCAAGGAAGATGGGTCTGCTAAGTGTGGATTTGCTGATCACGCTTCAGATCTTGCCGGTCTTTTTCTCCAATTGCCTCTTCCTTGCGCTGTATGACTCTGTGATCCTCCTGAAGCACATGGTGCTGTTTCTGAGTCGCTCCAAGTCTGCGCATGGTGAGTGGCGGAGGATGCTGACCTCGGAGGGGCTGCGCTGCGTCTGGAACAGCTTTCTCCTGGATGCCTACAAGCAGGTGGGTACAGGCACAGCACCCGCAGGTTTGAGTCAGCATGCTGTGTGAGCATCCCTGTTGCTAAAGGGGAAGGGAAGGGAATGACAGCATGCGCTGCAGTGTTTCCAATTCAAAGTTAAGTTTGGTGGGAGAGGTGAAAGCTGAACGGAGCCGTCTGGGGCTAAGAAGACTGGGGATTTACTGGCTCCTGCCACTCACTTTGTGTAACCATGACCATGTCACTTAGCTGTGCCTCAGTTTCCCCACCAGTATGAATAATAATCTTAATGTTTATAAAGTACTTTGAGATCTGCACATAAGAATTGTACCATCTAAATGCTTTTAAAGTTGACATTTAATTGTTTGCCATGTGAGATCTTCAGAGATTATGCAAAGACTGCATCTTGAGACAGATGTCTATATACATAGATGTTATCAATGTAACATAGATAGAATTGTTGTAATCAGTGTAAAGGATAAAAATGAATCTTTGTCATTACACTTGCATTTTCTCTTACTCATATGTTAATTTTTAGATTGGAGGATGTACCTAGCTAACTCTAATAGTGGGTATGGAGTAAAACAGTAAGCCTTTTTTCCTCATGAAAGCAGTGACAGAGGGACGTGTCAGAGATTAAAAATGAACTTGACTGACTGAGGGACAGCTGCCTGGTGATTTAAGTTAATAATGCTAATAGCAGTTATGCAACATGTATTTTTTTTTTCCTTTAAAGTTTTGCATAAACATTACCCATTTGTACAGCCCTGGTCTCATGAGGTAGTTATAATTCCCTTTTATGGACTGTAAAGATGGACCCAAAAGATGAAATTTCTTACACAGGCCACCCAGTTAGTAAGTAGAAGAGCTGGATTCAGAGCCTTGTGGCTTCCAAAACAGTGCTTAGTCTGTTAATGTGTTGTCTTATTTAGACCATCTAATTTAACACACCTCATGTGATGTCATGAGGTCATAGGGGTCCTATCCAAATGATAGCTCTGTATCTTTTGTAACATTTATTTTTGTCTCACCTTACCCTCCAGACCCCTTTCATGTCCCCCCAATGAATTTTGCATTTGCCCTTACCTAGAGATGTGAAGAGCTGGTGGTGCTGGTGATTGTTGGCTTTGTGATATAGAATACAAGCTGCTTAGCCCGAAACCAAAGCCACGGAGACATTAATTTTCAGCACAAGACAAATATAAATAACATTAGTCTTTGCCAAATGGGTCAACCTCTTATTGCCATGCTAGGAATCAGCCAGCTGGCCACCCAAATAAAGTAATGCTGAATACTGAAGCAATGATGAATACTGAAGCTCACTATTCTCCTGTCCCTTCTAGTTTCTGGTTTTGGTCTTTTCACAGACATTAAGTAAGCAAATTTTTCAGTGTCCTTGTTAAATGGGCTGGTGAACACTATTGTTCCCATCTCACAGACTAGGCAAGACAGGACAGTTAATGCATGACTTGGTCAAGGCTCGCAAGGAAGTCGGCAGTACAGCTCTGAAACAGCCAAATTTCCACTTCCCAAGATTTTGACCAGATTCTGAAGAAAGTGTGAAGCTGTAGAGAGCCACATATCCATGAAATATCTTCAATCTCATTTTACTTAAAATCATACTTTACTTAAAGTCATACTTTACATTTTCCTCAGTACTGTTGATGTCAAATGCAGAAGCTGTAGGTAGGATGGCTCTGTGCTATTTTTGGTGTTGGCAATGCAACGCGTACCCTGAACTTAGTTATCTTCCTTATCACCGTTCAATGACCTAGATTGTTCAGGCCAATCAGGCTCTACATTCCCTAGAATGAATTCTGGCCCTCAATGAACTTAGCAGAAAAATGTGTATAAACGTAACCAGATTTACTCACCTTGTTCCAAGAAGGGGAAATAATCAATTTATGCCAACTGTCCTGAAGACAAAACTAGCTGATGCAACAGTTAACAGAAAGACTCCTTTTTCCTTTACACAATTACAGGACATTAGGCCAGAAAACAATTGGAAAACGTTGATTGTCACAGATAGGTGGATAAGTGTAAAGATCAAATTATAGAGGTGACAAATGAAAAGAGCAATATTGGCAGAAGGAGGAGAGTCAGGACATGCACAGTATGGATAGAGGTGAAAAAAATAAGATGTACTCTGTTTTATGACATAAGAGTGTAAAAAGCATTATAAATAGTGAACCAAATCCCTTAAAGTAACTTTTTGTAAATCCTGAATGAGACTATCCACTTGTCATATCTTCATCTTAGCCAATTAGTGAAGGTAGGCTATGAAAATGGTATGTAATCGGGATACTAAATAGCAAAGCAAAATGCAGTCTATATTGTATCTGTGATAGGTTATTGCACCAGTTTTCTGTTTGAAGCCAGGTATTAGCAAAGTACTTAAGCAGGTGCTTAAACTCGTTCCATTCAGGAGTATTTATGAGATAATCACAAGTTTTCAGCTAGAATAGCAGAATTGAAGATGGATGAGGTAAGCGTAACAGAAGCTTAAGACTAGATCAGAACAGTAACTGTACTTGGTTGTACTGTTTTGTGTCACTTGTGCAGAATGCTTCCTGAGTACATTTTGTAGTATTTTGCATAAAAGTACTTCATGTACTATTTATATTCACAGGAAAATGTACTGAAAGCAATTCCAGAAAAGAGTCAGCAGGTAAATACTGAGTTCTAGATTAAAAGTGAATTTCTTTTAAGAAATGAGCTCTACCTTGAAAGAACACAGACTGTTCCAGAATTGAGTGATTTTGTTTCAAGACTAGTATTTTAAAGAGATGATTTGGGAATAGCTGTAACAGTATTTGAAAATATTTGAAAAAAAGATTCTGATGCATTTTGTCTTCTAGAAAACCTTTTTAATATCTTACCCAAATCTGAGCTTCCTTAATTTTGGCTGCACATGACTTTTTGGTTAAGGCACTTACTTAAGAGGCAACATTACTTAGCAACAGTTGATTTTAATATCCTCAGTGAACAAACAAAGCACAGCTTGATGTATTGCATATAAAGTGTTTTCCGTATTCTCTTTTAATGGCATATTTTTTTGATTTGTTTTCCCTACATTTTACTGTCCAACTGAAATAAAAATGACTTATGTCTTACTTTCTTATGTGAATTTTATCAAACACTAACATCTCTTTTTTTACTTCCTTAGTTCTGAGTACAGTATCTGTGACACTCAGTGTTAACACTGTCTACACCACACCAATCTTTGTGATTTAAGGAACAACCTCCTCCTGCTCTTTCCCAAGAGGCAAGCATGTCTTACATTACAACAAGGGAGTCCTTAGGATCAGATTAATTGTGATAAGAGAGATAAATAGAGCTAGTAGACAAGTTACATTAACTTTATATAAATGGAAGAGTGAAACTATTTAATTCAGATGTTATTTTTCTAATTTACTACTGTGCCCTGTCTATCTACAAAAACAAGAGGATAGACTTCTGAAGAGCAAATCATGTATGTGTACGTGTCTAGGTATTTACACATTCATATGTTTTTCTATGTATACAGATACTTACATGTGCATATCTGTCTATAGGCACGTGTGCAAATGCAAAAATACACACACAGAGGCATACATAATTTGCCCTTTCAGGAGACAGTCCTCTTTCACTTCCCTGTATATGTATACGCACATATGTACACACATATAGATATGGACGCATGCATGCCCACTGATTAAAGATTAACAATAAGAGATTTTAGGAGGGTGTTAGTGTGCCTTCGACATGAGTTATATACTTTTATCTGTACAAATGCAATGAAGCATCTATTCTTCTAACCCACAGCATATATACTGAATATGACATGTATCTTATAGAAATCCTGAGGAAAAGCCAGAGAAGTTTTGGAAAATATCGTATTTACTTTTAAAATGTGTTTTTTTTTTTTTTTTTTCACCTGAAAGTTTCATGCTTGATTTAGTGGTGGAATGAATCCAATTTCTAGGATTCCAAAGGTGAGAAATTGTTGTCCTAAGCTGCTTTTAAAATAGGTGCAACAATGGTTTTCCACAGAAGTGCCCAGTGGTGTGGCTGTGTGCCGGGAGCTTTTTCAGTACCGGATATGAGCTTTGTGATTTGGTGAGGCAGTTTCCATTTCTGGTTGCCAGCACAGCCCTGTAAGGCCACCCTAGAGGAAATCACCCCTCTTCTGCACCTTAGCATGCTTTTTGTAGGGGAAGACCAACAGGGTCTTCTAGGTCAGGGATTTTTCTCAGTGGCATCATTCTGAAGCAGCCAAGTGCTTGTTGAGACTGCTCTCCCCACAGAGGGATGGTAACGGCTGTGTGTATGTAGTTGTACAGCTTCTTCACTGCCTTAAGAAAGGGCCAGCAGCAGCAAACGCTGGCATGACAGGCCCAGCGGGGAGGAGAGGTCTGGGCCAGGGTCCCACCTTCAGAGCACAGGCACACCTCTGACACCTCTGCTTCTGGTTCAGTGAATGCCCAGTGCAATCTTTCTGACACTGCAGGGGACACAGTTAAATTACCTTTGCCTAGTTCTGCCTGCCTAACAGGTACATTTATTCTTAAAAAAAATCAGTATTCAAAAGAAGGCAGACTAGAAAATGGTCATCTTTTGAGATGTTAAGTGCGTGCTATGCAACATCATCAAAAATCAGTATGTGGAGATAACAGAAGGGCATGCTCTTTCACCTGCTCTTTGGCTGTCCAGTATATCTCTGCTTTTTGGTGATTTTTTTTTTTTTTTTTAAATTGAAGAAAGGCATGATTTATATACTGTTCGTATTTTTGTTTTCCTGGAAAGGTAAGGAAGTGTCTTTCTCTGCATTTAACAATAATAAAGGCAAATTGTGAGATAAGTGCTGTGCTAAAGGGGGAGTGTTGTGTAGTTTCAGGGTCTAGGGCTAGACATTGTGTGGTATTAAAAGCTTTTATTGGTTTTATGAAGTTCAGGGTTAGCAGAATTGTTTTCATTGACGTTTTCAAACAAAAACTATCATGAAAGTAATGGAAAAAACAAAACAAAACCACAATTAAAACCTTTCCTGCAGTGTTTGGAACATAAATTCAACAGAATTTGGGCTTGCCATTGTCATTATTATTAAAACATTGCCTTTTTTATTAATATATAATCATGTTTGTTATAGCAGTGTCTGGGGACCAACCTAGATCAGGGACCCATTGTGCTAGGCGATGTCCTCAACAAGAGCAGCAGACAGTTTGTCCCAAGGAGCTTTAAACATTCAAGGCAAATAAAGGGTAGGAAAAGGAATACGATGACTCCCATTCTGCATGGGGTGTCATCCTGCCCATTTTATTTTGAGGATCTAACCATTTCTTCTGCACCATCTCTGTGTAGTCTTCCGTTTTCAACCTTACGTAGAAAAAAAATCCTTTGAACTGATTGAGAATGCTTACCTTTTTGTGAAACACTTGTGAAGCTCAGCTTTAGCTATAATAGCCATAAGAAAAGTAACTAATGTACATCACCAAGAAAAGGATTGCACCCAGCCCGTGCACCTCAGCTCTGCCTCTCCAGGCAAAACCACCACTGTGAATTCACACTGTGCTAAAGCTGAGAAAAAAAGAATAAATAATCCTTCAAAATAAGTTCAAGTGCGCCTTATGTCTATTACTCAGACAGGGCTGACTATCAGGCCTGTTAGTGAAGGTTTCTGGCATCTGTAGGTAGGGTCTGTAAGGTCAGCCAATGGTCTGCAGGTGGTCATGATGTCCCAGAGTCCACAATGTCATAGTCTGTGCTCCCTCATGAGCTTTAGGAAAGATTGCTCTAGGCTCCCTGATCAGAGGAGCTAAAATTTCTTTTCTTTATTAAAATGCAAGGCAAAAAGCTCCTTTATGCTTTCCCCCTGCCATTCATGATCATTTGTGGAACTGGCAGTTTTTAAATAAAGAGGGCAGCATTTGACTATTTATTTTTTATCTGGACTGTGACCTTTTAATTTGCCTCCCACTTCCTTCCCTCAGCTTCACACACCTCATCCTAAATAAAGACTCTGGACTCTGGAAGAACTCTAGTAATTCCAATCTCTGCTTTCCAATTTGAGTTCTTGAGTTTCTGAAAGCAAATGGCCACCTCCCCATGATAAATGAAGAGTTCCTGTACACTACTCCAAACAAGAGCCTCTGGTAATTTTTATCCACTGAAAAACTCTGGGACTCATAAGAAGAGAAAACAAAAATAATAATATGTATACTTCTGCAGCCAGAGTCTGATTATGATTTGGATGAAGCACTGAGAAATATCGGTTCGTTTGGAGGCTATGCTTAGTTGAATGGAATTAGATCAAAGAAAAGCATGGAATTTGAAAAAGAGCAAAAAGCTCCAGGGAGTCAGTTCATAACCAACTGCTGGACTCCAGTCCCAAGCACAGCATGTCTGCATTTAAATGGCTAATATCACAGACTGCTAATTGTCTGGCAACACCTATTTTCTTCAAGGGACTGACATAGACTTATGGGCCTGCCAAACTGCTTGAATGTCCCTCATGCAGGGAATGAAAGCCGTATTCCAGTGCACAGGGTCCCAAGAGAGTTATGCTAAAGTTGATAAAAGCAAAACAACAGAAAAGAAAAGGTAAATGAGGAGGCAATGTTTTGTCCATGGGGCTTTTCCTCATCTTCATGAAGCGTGTATAACGAAGTCAGCAGTATGCACTCTTTCTAGCCTCTAGTTTATGAACAGGATTTACTTACTTGCTTCTAAGTCTCCTTCATTTTGCAGTCTGCATGCTAAAACATCAGCAGCCTAGCTCCTTTTTACTCTTTATGCAGACTCAGAGGAGGAAATGTTGTTACAAGGCTGTCAAACAAACACCAAATTCACCCAAATGAAGCAAGTCACTGCTTTAGTCTCATTCTGGTGTCTGCCTCGTTGATGTCCAGGCTGGCTCACATGAGTACTTGGCATACCTCGTGTGTCCTACAGGGATGGGTGGCCCTGTTTCCACCTCAGCCTGCCATCCAGAAGGCTCTGGCCCAATCCTTGAATCATCACACACATAAATATGTGATTATAGAGATGCTGGATTGCGTGTTAGGAATATTCTTCTAGTTTGTTTCTCAGAATATATATTTTGCTCGCCTTTGTGTAGGATTTCAAAAGCGGTTTGGCTGAATACATGGGTTTTTTGTTTGTTTTCTCATTGCGATGATCTTCTTTTCCAAGAGCTATTTTTTCTTTCAATAAATAACAACAAAGAAGACAGCCAAGGCTCACAATGCAGATGATCAGCAAGGATGATATTGTCATCCTGTGTCAGTCAGTTCCCGAGGCTGATGAAATAAAGAGTTCCTTTGGGAACATCAGTGCTTCATCAAGACCAATTAGTGGAGATGCCGCTGCTTATATTTGAGCATTAACAACTGGGCAGGGCTGCTTTTTGGAGTGCCTGACATTGGCATGGAACAAGGCACAGACCTAATTACTCCTCTACAAGACCAGAAAATGCCTTGTGAATGCCCCCTTGGCAAGGATGTCTCATTAAGGGGAAAAAAATCTAACACAAGCAGTCCTAGAAACAAAAATTAACATGATAGGTAACCTGCGGCCATGAGACTTACTTTGTGGCTGTGGGAAATGACGAGAAACTGCTATGAAGTGGCACAGAACATATTTTGACTTTATTTCCTAAATCCATCCATTAAGAAGTGTGAGAGACAAAATACAAACTTACATCATTGGAGAATATTGAAATGCATTGCTAGTATTGGATATATATGTTAAATAGTACTTGAAGGGCGTTCACATGTTGGTGATCAATGAGAGTTGCTTTTTTAGTCTGTTCTTTCCGGGTTTGCAAACTTGCCTAGGAAAAGGAGCATTTGGTAGACCTGAGCAAAGAGTTGGTAATGAGGAGTTTACAATATTTAGCTTCTTTCTGCATAAATATGATCAAAGAGCAGACTGTGCTCTCACTGTGTTCTCACTTAAAGATTTTAGTGTTGGTTAGAGCATTTTCAGTCATAATAGTATTGTTAAAGTAAAACCAGAAGAGTCAGGGGAACAGCTTGTCTCAAAAGCTTCTTGCCTCCTGACTAGCTCTGTTCATTGCTCAGTTTTTTTTCTTCTGTCTTTTTTAGTTTTATTTTTCTTCTTCAGCAAATATCAGGAATTGAAAGTGTGTTGCTTAATTGTGATTTATGAGGCAAATCACATGTGATTACTTCTTTTCCTTGACTGGCTGAGCACATACTCTTAAATACTGAAGTCCATTATTCATCCAGTGAGTGGGTGCAGCACAGATTTAAAATTATCATTTTAAAACACACTGCAGAGTTGTTTAGCTGGCTTGTGGATGAATTCAGCCCTCAGGATGGTTAGATCACCTGCAGATGATCTTGATCTCTGTATTTTTTGCTCACATCTGGCCTTTATCTTACTGTCTTCTGCTAATCAGGGCTCTAGCAGATGGGGCATGTTGCAGATGCGGGTTCACAGGGCCCATAGAGGGCTGCGCTTTCCTGGGACAGTGTTTGCTCCCTTTGGCTGTGGTGTAGCTGCAGCTGCCAGCTCCTGCTCCTAGGGATGTCATCACCACATACTCTGCCTGGAGAAATTCTTGGGTCTTGGGAGACCTGTATTTACACGGTTCTTTCTCTTGCTGATCTCTGAGTGCATGGCACTAGGTTTGTGTCCCTGATTGCTCCATAGAAAATAGTTGAAATGATGTTTATATCCCTTGCCAACATGCAGTGAAACCTTTTCATGCAACTATGAAGTCTGGCGTCTTTAAGAGGAGGGTCTTACAAAATCTGCTTTGGTTAGACTGTTTCTATCATTATTCTGCTGAAATAATGCTAAGTTATGAATAACTATAGATTAGCCTAGGGTAGTCAGGTTTCTCAGGGAGAAATGGATGCTCCACTATCTACAGTATACTTGCCTCTGGATCTGTGTGCAGCAGCGATCGTATCAGTTAAGTATTCAACTGTTAACTCAGCTTAGTGTCTGACTCATCAGAATAACCTACAATGTAATGTAGATTAAAACTGCACCCCAAATCAGTAATGTATTCATTTTTTGCACAGTTCTCATTCAGTGCTAACTTTTATTGACTGCATTTGGAGTACAGCTTCAGAAGGAATTGAATGAAATTGAAGGACTTCAGAATTTGGCCCATGTGTTCTTCAAGAAGTACATAATCAAACAGGCAGGACACAGAGAGAGAGAAAGAGCCAGGGAAATATAAAAAGGTAATTGCATAGTTGTACTAGAGCCTGATGTTAAAGTCAGATACATAAGAATTGCTGTGGCAGAGCTCATTAAAACTTATTGTCTTTCATAGTAAGATTTTGTGGTTCTGCATCAATTATCAGCTAAGGATCATGGAGCCCTCTGCAGGCTTCACATTATTCTGGCAATCCCAACTGTGAGATATATTCTTTCTTCTTTCAGTAGGAAGGGAAATTCAAACAGGCAAAATGACTTTTCCACAAGCCTGTTGGATCTGAGTTAATTCTGGAGTTAGGTATGAGAACTGTTAACTTTTACTTTACTTCAGCTGTCATATAAACTTTCCCCTTTTCTTCCTGCTTGGATTTAGAAATCTAGAAGATTTGTCCCAATCTTCTAGAGATGCACTGCAATAGAAGGAAATATGTCACCTGATCACTAGAAAACCCTTTGAAGAGTGCAGTCATCAATAATCCACTGTCAAAACAGAATGATGGATTGAGTCTGTAGAGATTTCTCTTGTGTTTGTTACTCTAAGTATTTTCATTCCTGGACTGCAGGATGGAAGAGAACATATACATAAGACATCTTCAAACCTGCCAAAATTGAGAGGCACTGCATGTTACAAAGATTGGGAATACAAAGCAGAACATTTCTGGAGAATTGGAAAACTGGTTTGGAAATATGGGATGCTGCTTAGTGGGGTTAAATGCAAAGCGCTAGATTCAGGCAGGACTGATAAAGTACACAAATCCAGGATAGGGAACAACTAGAAAGGCAGTAGAAGAGACCGAGGTATTACAACTGCTCATTAACTAATTCGTAGTCAACAGTTTACTGGTTTTCCAAAACAATTATGATGTTTTGGAAATACTAAATATCCGGACTGTATAAATAGGTGTAGCTTGTGAAATACATGAATTGTCACAGAAAAAAAGACAAAATGGAAGGTAGTTTGGCTGAAAACAAACATAAGGGTTGGCAGGGCTATGTGTATGGTGGACAGCACAAGACATGACTTGGAAGCAATTTTCTAACCATAATGCAGCAGTATACCTGTCAAGAATGCCACATGTCTCAGCATTGTGAGTGGGGATGGACTAGATGAACTTTTGAAGCCGCTTCTTTTGATTATTTGAAAAATCTTGAATCCCTGTGCTAGCGTCCATGTGGGCTGTTAGCAGTACTATTTGAACAGGTAACTATTGATTTGTGAACCTAATGAGATTCAACAAGGCCAAGAACAAGGTGTTGCACTTGGTCGAGGCAATCCCAGATATGTGTACAGGCTGGGAGGAGAACTCATTGAGAGCAGCCCTGCAGAGAAGGACTGAGAAGGTTCTGGTGGAGAAGAGACTTCATGAGCCAGCAGTGTGCATTTGCAGGCCAGAAGGCTGGCTGTATCCTGGGCTGCATCAAAGGAGGTGTGGCCAGCAGGGAGAGGGGGGTGATTGTCCCCCTCTACTCTGCTTTCATGTGGCCCCATCTGGAGCACTGTGTCCAGTCCTGAAGGACATGGAGCTGCTGGAGCAGGTCCAGAGTAGGGCCATGAAGATTATATGAGGGCTGGAGCACCCCTTCTATGGGGAAAGGCTGAGGGAGCTGGGCTCATCCAGCTTGGAGAAAAGAAGGATCTGGGGAAAAGTCACTGTGGACTTCCAGAAACTGAAGGGAGCTTATAAATAGGAGGGATCCCAACTTTTTACATGGTTTGACAGTGATAGGACTTGGGGGAAAATGGTTTTAAAGTGAAAGAGGGGAGATTTAATTTAGACATTAGGAGGAAATTTTTCACTCAGAGGGTGGTGAGATGCTGGAACAGCCTGCCCAGAGAAGTTGTGGATACCCCATTCCTGGAGGTGTTCAAGGCCAGGTTGGATGGGGCCCTGGGCAGCCTGATTGACTGGATGGCAACCCTACACATGGCAGGGGGTTGAAATTAAATGATCTTTAAGGTCCCTTCCAACACAAGCCATTCTATGTTTCTGATTCTAGGATACGGGCAAACAGGTCACACTAACTTGCTGTATTTTCATTTGTTCTTTGTCAGGTCAAATTGGGAGGAGAAGCTCCAAATTCCAGTGTAATCCACATAGCCAAGGGCAACGATGGCAGCAGTAGCAGCTGGAAGAGTGTTGGTGGCAAGTGTGGAACCAAATGCCGCCTTCTGGATTTTGCCAACTCTGAGCGTCCGCTGGTGGTCAACTTTGGCTCTGCTACCTGACCACCATTCACAAGCCAGCTGTCGGCCTTCAGCAAGCTGGTGGAAGAGTTCTCTGGTGTGGCTGACTTTCTGTTGGTCTACATCGATGAGGCTCACCCGTCAGATGGCTGGGCTGCTCCTGGAATCTCCCACTCTTCGTTTGAAGTTAAGAAACACAGGAACCAGGAAGATCGATGCGCAGCTGCTCACCAGCTCCTGGAGCGCTTCTCCTTGCCGCCTCAGTGCCAAGTGGTGGCTGACTGCATGGACAACAATGCCAATGTGGCCTATGGGGTTTCATTTGAGCGAGTATGTATTGTGCAAAGACAAAAAATCGCCTACCTGGGAGGCAAAGGCCCTTTTTTCTACAATCTGCAGGAGGTTCGTCTTTGGCTGGAAAAAAATTTCAGCAAAAGATGAAATCCATTCTCTACAGAAGATATGTCAACAGATATATCCTGTTAAGGTGATGTGAAATAGAAAGGAAAAGATATATTCTGGTTTGAATAAGGCCTTTCAGACGATTGCAGGAGAACACATTTTATAACAAGGTCAAACTAGGAGAAGAAAGATAAAACAATGAACTAACTCCCCAGACATTATTGTATGAAAAAAAAATGCACTCCTGCACTCCCTATGTGGCATAAAAGGTGAAGAGGCTCTTGCAAAAAGGTGTTGCTGGAGTGCAGGAAGATTGGTGAGTTAAGGCATGTCTCCCAGAGGAACCTCTCTCATGAAGTGTCAGCCCTGAGGTGAGCTGGAAGTGTTGCTGCCTGGACGACAATTCATGGAAAGACAATGCCATGCATTTAATCAGTAATGCTTTACTCTCCTGTGTCCAATGCAAGATCCTTTGGAGGAACCAGGGTCTTGCAATTACTTTGCATAAAATACATTTGAGTGTGGCATTCCTCCTCTCTTGGTAGAGATTTTCTTTTTCAGAGACTGCAGGAACCACCATGCAATGCCTCGTGCATGCACATGGCTGCTCAGATAAAGATGAAATATTGTATGCTGGTATTTGTACTCTTTATGAACACCTCTGCACAGCGTCTTAACTATGTAATTCTATCTATGTTTGCATCCAGTAGGTAGGTATATGCCTGCTGAGAAAGATATTAAAATCTTTGCAGTTGTACCAAAAAGAGAAAGGTGATCAAATAAGCCTATTATGATCCACTTTGAAAAATAAAAAACTTGGACTATTTGTAACAAAACAGCAAGAACCATCTAGAACTAGTATTATGAGAGAGAGCTCAACTGGTGCCAACCCTTGGTTCTCAAAGCAGACAGCAACATGTGTATATCATTATTCTCTGGTTATCCTCTCTGTTTCTTAACCCTGTTGAACTCTTTCTGTCTAGCAATAGGCTTAAAGGTAACTTCATTTTTAGATTTTTTAAAAAATAACTTATTTTTCTCTCTTTTGTTTTATTTTTATTTGAGTTAATGACAGTAAAGATACATTTTGGGGATGGGGAATCTTATATACAACATACTTTACCTCATTGAAATAGAAACCTATCCTGCCCTTCACATTGTTAAATGTAGTTATGCTGATTTTTGCTGTCTTGGACACCTGCAATTAGTTCATAGCTAGATTAGTTAAGCTGAAAGTTAAGTAGTTTGCAGCCTCAGAATTTATGCGCTATACTTCTGCTCTTGGATGGGATGGTAGACTGTGTTTGTTTCACTCACGTTCACAAGAGCCTTCTCAGAAAAACAGGGAGGACAAACACTGTGAGTCAACATGAGTAAGTGTGAAACATGGCAGAATTTTCATAAGAACGGGTTTGAGGAGTATTTTTAATTATGTTTAAAGAGATGCTGTAAATTTAGAATGGACAACAAGCTTAGGTATTTTTAAAACTAAAATGATTTAATCAAGCCTGATGAAAGGGTACGTTTACAATGAGCTAACCTGTGAGATCTGAGAAGTGAAAACCAATAGGAGGAGATGGACTATCCAAGTTTTTTTCTGAGCTTTGCAAGAAGCACAAAACAGATAAAGAGGGTAAGTGGCAAAAAATCAAATTAGCTCTTTAAATTTCTTATCCTGCCAGTTATCAGGAAGATGATGTATTAATACTAACACAGGAAAGAACAGAAAATGCATACATAAATATTTTAAATTTCAGAATGTCCATTTAAAGTTGTGTATTTCTTTTTGCTTGGCTGTTGGTCAAGTTAGCCAATATACAAAATCCTTGGAAATGTATTGTCAAGCACAGATCTAAAATAATGACAGTAACGTGAATGATTTGGACAATACTCTGGTTCATTCTTCCCTTTCTTATACTTTCCTTTACACACTGCTGAACATAAACAAACATGCTTATATAATCTGACAAAGTGTATCAGAAAAAAAGATGTATAGGATGCTCTTCAGGCATTCTGGTAAGCCTTGTTCCTCAGAAAGCGCACATGCGTTTATGTATGTATGTATTTATGTATGCGTATATGTGTACATCATATATTTGTATGCATGCATACAGGTGCATTCAAATGTAAGTGATGTCTAAGGCCAATAATAATAATCATTCTGTCCTTCCATTCATTAATATTAGTGTAGATCATTGCTCAATGTGAAACTGTTAAGCATTCTCATGCCTAACTGTTATAGGTAACTGAAATTTTTAAACCCAATATTATAAAAATGGTGACACAGCCCTTATTGATCTTGTCTTGTATAATGTGATCACTGATGTCTCTTCATCCCTATGAGATGCTGATCCAGAATTATGAGACCTAAGTATTTATTGAGGTGCTGAATTCTACAATCAAACACCATTAGATTTAAAAACAAAGAAAGACAAAGCAGAAAATCAAGTTTTTTTAAAATTTGAATTGGCTGCTCAGATTTCATTCACATCTCTTGCTCTTAATGCTAAAATGGTATAAAAAGGAATGATTTCAATTTTTCTAGCGCATGTCAGTACTTATATTCTCTCTGTAGAAATTTACATATTGGCTTTACATTTGGCTTATTGGTTCTTAAGCCAAACAATAAATCGCATTCTTTTATATAGGTTCTAATCCTTTACCTGTCTCTGAATCTTCTATGGTTTTGCTACACTGTCCTGTTACTCAGATGAGTAAAGAGTGGACATTAATCCAAGTGAAAATATGCATTTTTGTACCCAGCGCAACATCTTTTCCTTATTGTATTCTATTCTTAGTCATCTGAAACTTCATAAATCCATAGCAACTCCATACCTTTTGTAAAACTTAAACTAGTATGTTTTTTCTTTCTTCCTTCTCTTCCTCATCATATGGATGAAATCTTAACTGTTTATTAGGGAAATGCTAGCCAAATGTTTAGCCCAGCCGCTGAAACATACCTTTTGCTCTGAGGAGGGAATCTGAGTTATTAGTTCAGTTAGAGTTAGTATCCCTTTGTATACTTAACATTACAGTTAGTTTCCAAGTCCATTTTCTCCTTCCTTTTGGATTTCCATTATTTTGTCTTAGTGCAGTATCTTGTTATTCACAGATGACTGTTCATCACACAGTAAAAAGGAATTATAAAACTGGCTGCTCTAAATGGGAAATCCACAAGGATTTTCCACAAGAAAGGATACACGGTAACTTAATTTCTTTCTTGGCAACACCAATGCCTTACCCTGCCGAAACCTTAAAGATGGTTCAGCCTCACTGACTAACAAGACAGAAATGCATTTTGTAAATCCTTAAATTTCCCCAGAAAATTTGCAGTCAGAAATCAGGGGAAATATATCAAAAAGAAATAGTCTTTGAAGAAAAAATATGTCTTCTAAGTGTGAAAACGTGTAAAATATGCCTTCACACATCAGATATCTGAAATCATAATGAAACTATGGATTATTTTGGATCCAGGCAGAAATTTTGCTACTTTTTTAGTATCATGTTTCACCGTTAGCCTAGTTTAGCGTAAGGCTGGATTTGCTTTTGTCTCTTATTCTCACTGTTTGAAAGCACTAAACCGTACTACCTAAGGTGCTTCAGTGTTACATAAACATTGAGCAATAGCTCACAAAATAGTTGCCTGAATGTGTTCTGTGGGTTCTGAGGCTCCAATACTGTGTCTCAGCATTAGTATGGGAAGCTTCCAGTACTTTCTCATTTTGAGCAAGGTATATAGCTTTCATGGGCTATCTTCCTACATTGTTCTGTGCTTAGCATCATTATTTAGGGCTGTATAAAATGAACATAAAACATTTTGTACAGATGAAAACAATAGCATTTGCTGTTGCTTGTGTAGACAATGACATAGATTTAAGGCAGCAGGAAAACTTGCCCTGTCCTTTAAAAAGAAGAAAAGAAATTCCAAAATACACTGTTGAGCAACTGTCTGAACAATTTGAAAATGCAACCATTTGTATGAAGGTGATCTTGGTGGGAAAACCCAAAAAGCTTCTTGAAAAGGTATCAGTGATTCATTCAGGTTTGTGTGGGGATGGAGGTTATGTTTTTAGATGTGTGCAAGTGGCTTTTCTATGATGTGGAGTGTAGGTTTTTAAGATTTTCATTCCATACTATAACCAAAGCAATAAGAGGTATCAGGTAGGGAATATTGGCCAGTTTTGTTCAACTCTACACCATGTCAGTGCTGGATCTGTGTTCAGTGAGCTATGGGCCCAATCTGGAGGCTTCAAAGAGGGATTGGGGTGGGACATGAATGCTTGTGTGTTTATGAAGAGCACTAACAAAAGAGTATTTGACTCAGTTGGTGTTCAGATGTCTTCACTCTGGCATTCCTCTGTCTACCTTAATGTCTCTGTGTTTGAAAGTGGGGTCTCTAGGGGCCGTTATTAAGATTGCTGGGGTGTAGATGCCTGCGTGTACTGATTATGTGTGTGTCATTTTTTAAATGTCAAAAATACACTTCGCAGGAGAGCCAGCAAAATTTTGTTGCAATACGGTGCTCCATGAAATGTGCTTTCTGGATTTGTTTTATTTTTTCTTGTATTATAATAAACTATAGAGAAAAGCATATCTCTTCTATGTCTTTTTTTTTTTCCCTAACAGTGGTTATTAATATGTAGTAGAATCAACATTAGACAAGAGAAATTTAAAAAGGGTACTTAATAACATAGCCTATACCACCATGATTTGATCGTAATCAATATGAGGAAACCCCTTTATAAATGCTAGGACTTATGTTTACTTTATTTTGTATCTGACTGCTGCTCAACTTTTAAGAAAGATAAGGGAGAGAAACTGAGCTACTAGGACAGCAATTGAGTCTGTTGAAAAAAAAGCTTGTGCTTGAAGAAAGCATACCAACCCGTATACAGTACACAAAGTATGTTGAATTTCTTGTGAATGTAACTGTTAAATGTACAGCTCTCACTTCAATGAACACCCAAAATGGCAAAAATTAACTGCACATGTATATGAAGAATAAAATCATGGATGAATAGTTGTCACAGGTAGGGACAATACAAATGGAAGAAAGTTCTGCAACTTCTGAAACAAACTGTGATTTAGTTGTATTTTAGAAATTTTTTCCTCTGTCATCTTTTGTTAATGGACCCTCTATCTGAAAACTACTTGTGAATATAGGTAAGAAGAATAAAAACAAATCACCAAAAGCAAGACATGGAAATATCTACATCTCAGTGTCCTGAGCAGAAATGTTAACTACAGTATGCTGGACATTCCTTTGGAACAGTCAAACAAATAACCTTACTCTAGATTATTCAATTCAGGTTGCAAAAATAATCGTCAAAAATACTGAAAGGAGACTTGAACTGTGTGAATATTCCTGTAATCTGGCCAGCAGAGATTATGACCTTTACAGCAGTTGTTCCTTTATATCGATTGTTGCTGTTCTGGAAATAACTTAGGTGAGCATCCTGTTCAAATCCTTAAGGCCTTAAAGATTTGTGAGCCTCACTACGTCACAACTAGAGAAGGAACATCCATTCTAGGTCATATATATCAAACATGGATACCCTGAACATTTTAGTTCCTCCTAAGATGTTGCCTAGTATATAAAATTAAAAAAGATGTAGCGAGCAGGAAAAAAAACTCCTTGTATTTCCCATATTTTCATATATATAATATTTACATTTTCTTTAAAAAAGCTTCTGTGATTTAGCAATTGGTTAGGTGTGCAGGTAATAGGAGGAGAAGTGTTCTCCAAAGCATTATCTTCTTTAGGAATTAATCAGCCTTTGATGCCCTTTAACCTAGTTCGTTTCCCCTTGTATCCTTCCTGCACCTATTTCCCATCTCTCACTCTTCTCACATTCTCATTCCTGTAATATGCTTGGTGATGATTTTCCCCTTGCAGCCTTTGATTTTTTTGGGGTTTATTTAAGGCTACAGATTAGCTGAGGACTTCATTTCAAGTGTGAGTACTTTTAAAAGGCTGTCAGTTGTCAGAAGGTCAGGTTAGATATGGGAAGATGCAGCATTTTATTCTGTTCACATTGGTACCCTCAGTGTACCACTGTCCAGCTGCACACAGATCTGTTCTCACAGATTATTTTCCATGTGCCAGCCTGCAGAGCTAAGCACTGAGTTTCTGGGCAGACAGTAACAGCATGAATAGCATTTATCTTCCTACAGACTGGAAGGGAGTAACATTCAGATTTGAATCTCAACCCTGGCTACTGTAGTTCATCTCTCTCCATGTCTGTCAGCAGTTACTAAAAACTCATAAAGTCAATACTCCAGCCTTGCACAGGGGGAAGGTCTGAGTGCTGGGAGTGCCATACACTAGACCTGGCCAGATGTCTTATGAGGCAAATCTTTCTGCGGCTTGTTCATAGGCTCACAGGAAGTTAGACCAATCCCTCCAAACCAGAAATTGATGGACTATGTTTGTAAATGAAAAGCACTGTCTGATGAGAAGAGAGTTTTGTAGCTGCTCTCACTATAGAAGTAAGAGCAGATTCTTACCAGCTGCAGATGTTCCCTCCAGTGATCCTTGAAAATAATTACAGATGGCACTGTGTGGGGCTCAGCATTTCGCAGTACTAAAACTGTCCACAGCAGTTCGCCTGAATACTGAACATGCCTGATGGAAAATAGCACTTTGCCATGCATTTTTCCAGAACATCTGAAAGAACTTGAAAAGCCAGAAGTACATCTCCACCACAGAATAATCTGAAAACAGCTGGGTTGGATGTAAACATCATAACTTTTTTTCTCGGGAAATTTCTCTTGCCATCACCAACACTTGTATACCTATTATAATGTTGATTCTCTGCTGTACAATATCACGGCATACTTTCCAGGATCACACCTAGCTCCTCTTGTGCAGATTAAAATGACCTCCTTTAATACATACATTGGTGCTGAGCTGATCGGAAGTTCAGGTCATCCTAGTTATTACCAGGACAGATATCTGTGAGACAGTAGTTCAACAAGTTTTCCCAGGACATTTTTTCAGCAGTAGAAGAAACATAGTAGATGGGGATGGGAGAGAAAGCTCATCAGACATTTCTGTTCCAATAGGATTAGCTTTTATTCAAATTAGATATTAGGAGGAAATTTTTTACTCAAAGGGTGGTGACTTTTTCGTGATCTGATAGTGATTGGACAAGGGGGAGTGGTTTTAAACTAAAAAAAGAGGAGATTCAGATTAGCTGTTAGGAGGAAATTCTTTACTCTGAGGGTGATGCGGCCCTGGCACAGGCTGCCCAGAGAAGCTGTGGAAGCCCCATCCCTGGAGGTATTCAAGTCCAGGCTGGATGTGGCCCTGGGCAGCCTGATCCAGTGGGTGGCAGCCCTTCACACAGCAGAGCGGTTGGAACTAGATGATCGTTAAGGTCCCTTCCAACCCAACCCATTCTATGATTCTGTGATATTTATGAAAGTCTCCATGAGGCCTCCATTGTCATTTACTCGTACATTTCATGGGGCTTTGAGTATGTGAAATGAAATTTTATAGGGCAAAAAAATTATTTTTTTCAGGTTTCAGAAACTCCATAACTGTGACAAAGCCAGGAGATGCTCCCGGTGGTTTCCGACAGCTGTTTGGACTTGTTTCTGTGAGTTATAAAAGAAAGCAGAAAAACAGTCATTTTAAGCTCAGTATCATGGTCCATGTCAATATGAGGCAAAGGGAAGATTTTAAGGGCACAGAACAGTCTTTCATGACCCCCATAAAGTCTCCCTTACCATGGTTCCCCTTGTTCTGGAAGCAGATCAGCACTCCTTGAAAAGAGGCATACTGGAGTGGCCCGCAGATGCTGTGAAATTTTCTTCCTTTAAAGGAGAGAATTTTGCCAGAACTGACCAGAGAAACAACAGAAAAACAAATGGACCATGAGAACTAGGTATGTTTGCATTCCCAAACCGGCTGCGGAGGAGGAAGATTTTCCTGCTGCATTTATGCTGTTTTAATCAAATTCATGTTTTTTCCTGCTACGGAAGGGAATGGGTTGCTTCAGTGATATAAATGTTTATTGTGCCAGAGCAGCCTAGGCCAATTGAATCATTTTAGCTATTTTTTTTTTTACTTTGTTTGAGGCCAGGTAAATAGATACTGTAAGTCATTACTGAGATCATTCCTGTCTGGATCATTACCCAGAATACCATTTGCCAGTATTTTGTCAAGCTTCCTTCTATTAAAATGTCATTAGACTGCTTCTGATGTTCATTTCTGGACAGCAGATAAATGAGTCCACTTGACAGATAAATAGGAACCCAAGTAACTACTTCTCTGATTGTCTACTACCATACATTGACAGTCATAATATATTTAGTCAATGATAAAATTTTAATGAAGTGTATCTTAAACCTGTTTTTTTTTTGTCAACAGAATAAAAAAATAGACTACATCACTTGATAGGGCTTTGAGTTTTCTTTAGGGTTATTTTTACGTTGTCATACAAGGAAGAATACAGTTTTAAAATCCATACGTATTATACTAACATGTGGCATAAACATATATGTTTACTGATATTTAGAGGGCACGAACAATTAAGTAATGTTGGGGGTACTTGACTTCAGTAGTGAAATTAAAAAGTAGTAGTAGTATTTTTATTAAAAAAAGGATACATTGAAAACCTTCTGTATGCCTTTGTTGGAATAACTAATTTGGATGTAGTGGGCAACTCATTCTGAGATATATTTATTTTTATGTGTGTGTATGCTTAAACTGCATAATTTTCTGTTCTAAGAGAATGAAAGAAAACATTGTTACTGTCAAAATTTAAAGACTGCTTTATATCACCCTCTTTTTAGTTTTAATATCCCAGTGAGTTGAAAATTTCTGTGGAGTGGCCTGAGGATAGGTCTGCTGGAAATTCAATCGCAGTTCATGCAAGATCACACTACTCAGCTTGCTTTGTCTGTTCTGGCAGCGTGAACCGGAGATGCTCATGAGTCACCACAGAATGCAACAATCCATGGCTCCTTCAGGGCATTATGTAAATCTACAAATAAGTCTGTCATGTGATTAACATTTCTTAAGGATTTATGAGCTTAAAAAAATTAAATGTGGTTAACCTAAATACAACTGATATAATAGAACTTCACAGTTCATACTTTCCATTATTCATCACTCCCTTTTGAAATATAATCTTCTGTGATTTTTTTTTTTTTT
>VXAV01009765.1:25518-35943 GCA_013399715.1 Alectura lathami
TTTTTTTTTTTTTTTTTTTTTGTCATTGCTTTTATTTTTTGGTGGTAAATGTGAAGACAGTTTGCAAAGGTTTTTCAGAATGTAATGAAGAATAGAGTAACATCCACACACACACATGCAGACAAATTTTTCCTAAGAGAAAATAAAAAAGATACATTATTGTTACAGTTATACAAAAGGAGACACCCATGTCAAGTATGAATGACACTTGCCACCTGATATGTTGTGCATCAAAACAATTAAGTAAGACATTTCAGGAAAAATAATAGTTAAGTTATTGAAAACTTTCAGGTGAGCATTTTGATGCGTTCACAAACACATCATACATATGATCATACTTGAAACAGGCTGGGACTTCATCATTTCTCTAAATATGGTGATGGAAGGACTGGCTGCACATGGAGGATAGTTCTTTAAAGCAAGTTTTTCAAAAGAAGTCAGGGCATGTTAAAAGAATACTACAGAAAAATATATACCACCCAATGTGTCTCTATTTTCAGAAGAGTTTGTTTCCATGGGTAAAGATCAGCCCCTTCTCCAGCCACAGTCTCATTATGACTATCTAGCTATTTCTGTGGAGCACTGCTGAAACTCTTTTTTTGTGGTCTCTCTTCATCTCTAAATAGGCAACTATAATTGCACTGCTCTGGAAAAGCATATTCTCTCATGAGCCTTTAAAAACACACATACTTTCTTTCCCACCCATTTTATATTTGCATGGCTGTCTTTACAGGTAATCTGTTTAGTATGAAAATCTATTCTTGTGTTTCTGGAGACATGCCAACACACTCCATGTATGCACGGTCTGCACACTCTTAAGAACATGATCTGGTTGCGCCTGTGGTTGTGCCTGTTGGAGCACATGCAGAGTATAGGCGGATCTGGGCCACAGTGTGGATATGGCCTTTTCTGTCCAGAAGGCCATGTATAAATATGTCTTGTGGAAATATGTGAAGAACTTGCTTCATTTTCTTTCTTCTTTTACATCAGAGTCAAGATGTCATGTTCTAGCTCTTCCTCTGCTGCCGTCGATCGTACATACAATCTGTTAATATCAAGAAAAGCAGAAACAAAGCACTCACATTAAACATCCAATGGCACCAGATAGTAAACAAGATTCTTAGTCCATATAAAATGTTCTCCCTCATCCAATGGATCAGATTCATGGGTAAATTAGAAGACAGATAGGTCCTGAACTTGCAGAGTTTCCAGGGCTATTAAACAAGAGGACAGACACGTTCTGAGGACTCCCTACCACACAGAATTCCTGTTCATCAGGGCAACCTCTGCTCAGCAGCCTTTTTACTGAGGATGGATGATCCCTCCGTAGATCAAAACCAAGTCATATGGACGTTTTGCAGCAATTAGGTAGCTGTTAAGTTCCTGTATTCTAATTCCTATTTTTTAATTCTACATTCTTTTTTCTATACTGCCATTGGGAAAAATTTCAATATTTATTGAAAACTCCAAATATTCAGAGAATGTAAGCAATTCTTAAACTTATTTAACTGTATTATTTGCTATTATAAGTTCTTATATTCAGCTTATTTATTTATATACCAAGAAAGGAAAAATATATCTGTTAAAAGGGAATGGAAAGATATATTTATTCTATTTTTTAAAAGTATGTGACTTAAATGCCTAGATTTTCTCCCTTAAATTAATGTTCATTTTATTCTCTAGAGACTGCTAATTTGTTTTTCCTTCTCATTTACAATGCAGATATTATTAGAAATCTCTTTTATTTTATCATATTTTTTTATTGTCTTACTGGGTAAATATTAATGAGAACATTCAGTGGGATTATCTTTTATATTTATAATGATAATATTTTCATTATTTTTCCATGGTTTCTTTGTAACATGACGAACATGATGCACGTGAAAGAAAAAAAAATAGGGGAAAAAATTTAATGGATTTCTGTAAAATTCCCCTGGAATGACACTTTTCTTTGACATTCTCCTCTAACCAAGCATCTTATAATCTGCCTGATGTTTCAAGAACTTAATGTCTCCATCATAGTACTGTGGTTACTGTGCTGTATAGGAGCTGCCAGTTTTCACCCAAAATGTTAAAATATGTGCTTACAGCTGTTAACTATCTTCTTTTATTTTCCGTAAGCATCAAAGCACTAGTTCTGGAGCCTGAACCAAGCTCCAGAGTCCACAGAGAAGGCATGAGTTGCCTTCAAGGTAATGTTGGGAGACATTGTGTCCTTTAGAATAATGTCCTTATCCTCCAATCTGGGTACACCAGGCAATTTGGTGTACAGAGAATCTGACAAACCTGATACGAAAAATACTTCTGTTCATTGCCTCATTGCACTTTTTTTCATTGATAATTTTTGTCCGCAGAGAATTAAAGGTATGTTAAATAAGCAAAGTCCGGTAGAAACCTAGAAAGCTGTGTTAGCAACTGACTTGGAAAGTCTGTTGTAGATAAAAGTTTGTAGAAAATATCTACTGGAAAAAGTGATGGATTTATTGACAGACCAGCCTGTTCAAATGGCAGTTTGGCACCACTGTAGCTGAGTTTTCATCTTTTATATTTCTTATGCATTAGAAAACTGAAAAGTACAACTCATTTAACTTTAGAAAACAATGTCGAGGAAATCAAAGTATTCTGGTAATATGAAGGAACAGGCAAAGACAAATTAAAGAAAAACCCATGACCTAGGGCCTCATTCAAGCAACTGAAAAGGATTCAAGTTGAGTCCATGAGCACTACCTGTAGTGGTGTGCAATAGCCCTGAGATCCAGCAAGATTTTTACCCAAAGTGGGCACACCTTGAAAAATGCTTTTTTTATGCCCTACACACTCAAGGTGTAATAGTGAGTTGAGTGTAATATTTAGTTGAGTGAGTGTCATATTTAAGCAGAAGGGTTATAATGGGTGTTAACTTTGGCATTTCAATCAAGAAGAAATTCAGATAATAATTTATGGCAGAAAGTTAAGACAAGTAAGCTGTAAAAGATAAAATTTTCATAACAAACTGATCAGACATTCTGTACTGTTAAGGATAATGATATCTCAAAAGCAAGTGTCAGGTTACAGAAATAATAACATTTCAGCAATTAATGGAGACTATTCAGAAATCTGATTAATAAGCTGGTATTAAGCAGTTAAAATTCAGCATTATTTGATTATTTTTATTGCTAGGGTTTGCTGGAAAATAGTTTTGCTGAACCTTTCGATGTGAAACTTCTCATTTAAAGGTTTGAATTCACTATGTGGAAATACATTGAACTGAGGCACTAGATGAAGCAACTTTGAGTTAAGCTCCCGGTACCAGACTCCAGAGCCAGAATTCTCACATCTAAGACCAAGCCATGTCTGTACAACCCGAACCATGAAAGCCTCAAAATCTTTTTGGCAATGAATTAATGCTGTAATGCTAGCACAGCTTCTGCAGATGCCATGTAGGCCCAATAATATTTTCCATATAGCAAAGTTGTGGGATTGAGCTTTTGTAGTTCTCAGGTAAAAAGGTCTTGCTGTGATATTAAATCATAGAATCATAGAATCGTCTGAGTTGGAAGTGACTTTTAAAGGCCATTTAGTCCAGCTCCCCTGCAGTGAACAGGGACACCTACTGCTGGACCAGATTGCTCAGAGCCCTGTCCAGCCTGACCTTGAAGGTCTCCAGGGTCGGGGCATCCACTGCCTCTCTGGGCAACCTGTGCCAGTGCTTCACTAACCTTGTGGTAAAAAACTTTTTCCTTACATCTAGTCTAAATCTCCCCTCTCTCAATTTGAAACCATTTCCCCATGTCCTATCACAACAGACCCTGCTAAAGACTCTGTCCCTTTCTTTCTTGTAGCCCCCCTTTAGATATTGAAAGGCCGCTATCAGGTCTCCCCAGAGCCTTCTCTTCTCCAGACTGAACAGCCCCAACTCTCTCAGCCTGTCCTCACAGGGGAGGTGCTCCAGCCCTTGGATCATTTTTGTGGCCCTCCTCTGGATGTGCTCCAATAGCTCCATGTCCCTCCTGCACTGAGGACTCCCCATCTGAATGCAGCACTCCAGGTGGGGTCTCACCAGTGCAGAGCAGAGGGGCAGGATCACCTCCCTTGCCCTGCTGGCCACGCTGCTTTGGATGCAGCCCAGGATGCGGTTGGCTTTGTGGGCTGTGAGGGCACACTGCTGGCTAATGTCCAGCTTGGCATCTGCCAGTACCCCCAGGTCCCTTTTGTCAGGGCTCTGGTAAACCCTTTCATCCCCCATCTTGTACTGATAACGGGAGTTGCTGTGACCCAGGTGCAAGACCTTGCCTTTCGCATTGTTGAAGCTCATGAGATTAGTCTGGGCCCACTGCTCCAGCCTGTCTAGGCCTCTCTGGATGGCATCCACATCATGATTATTGTCTTGTTTCTCAGGAAAGGAACAATGATTTCTTGGTGGCCTCATTCCTAAGTTTGCAAATAAAGCCAGATAAATATCCTGGTAACCCAGTTTCAAGGAAAATAAGTGTGAAAGATGACTTGCCTATTTCTACATACTTAATTATGCAAGCTGAGAAAATTTCAGTTTTTTTTTTTTTTAACTGGAATTTATTATGAAAGTGTAAGCACAAGACTAATATTCAGAAAGAAGGTAGTACAAGTCACAGTAGAAAACAGATGTGCTCTGTGTTTGAGAGGCTCCCCACAAGGTCAGAGCTTCACTTGTTCTTGTCTACAAACCCTTGGAGGATGTTTTGATCTGCAGTTTAGAAGATGTATGAGCATCAAGATCAAAGAAGAGAGACAGCCTTGGAATCAGCAATGGAACAATAAAATATCTACTAAATTATCCCTTTTTTCACCTCAAATAATTGGATTACTTTTTCCTACAGACTTATTTATGAGTCCTGTATCGACTCTTTGGAATATCTCCTTTAAAAAAAGAAGAAATTGCCTTTAATTAACCTCTTGGGCACCTCTCTAAGCTTTCTTCAAAAGAACAGACTTTTGCGTGCACACATACACATAAACGCATGCAACGAACTAAATCTGAACTTGCCCTAGAGAGAATAACAAGTGTTATTAGGCCTCATATGCTCATGGATAAGCAGGTCTGGGAAAAGCAGTATCATCTAAAGAATGGTTTTGACTGTTTCCATTACACATCGAAGGCTTTGCTCACCTTTTCTGAATCACTGTTTGATATCAGTGAGAGGACAGGAACACTCAGCTAGTCACTGGTTGTCCGAACACTTCCGCAATCACAGGTGGGAAAAAGATCAATCTTTCAGATGTCCTGCTGTAAACTGTAAACTGGCACAAGACTATTCCTTGAGTTAATTATCTACTGCCTTCTCCACTTCAATTTTAAGTGATAAAACACAACTATTTTCCATTGCTACTTGTAAGTTCAGCTACCTTCTTATGATGGTTGAGTTTTTTTCTTATTTTTTTTTATTTTTTTCCTAACTGACAGGATGAAGCTTTATTTCCCCTTTCTGAATTTTTTGAGACATCTAATCTTCTTCGTTATTAACCGAAAATCATGCAAACAAACCACATGCATTTATCCAGGCTGTCATCCAACCCAATTCTCCCAAGTTTCCTGTTTCTCAGCCCTTTGCTTTAAACCTTAGACCACACTGCCTAGTCCAAAATCTATTTAAAAAATCATTTATGTATAAATAAGGTTTAGAGTAGTCGTAGGATTTTGAAAATCCCAGGTATGAAAATCAATAGCCAACATTCTGTCTTGGTCTTTTGTAAATCTTAGAGCCATTTGCAAACATAATCCAGGTTTTGCTCATCCAAATTTTGCTTGGGATATGCACAAACAGGCATTTTGTGCTAGCTTGTCCTCTGTTAAAAGTAAGAAAAAACAAGATGTGTTAAATTTGGCACTGTAGGGTTTTGGAAGAAAGTGGTAGTTCAGACCGAATATTGTATAGTAAATACTTACTGAATATCTTGTTATGTTCTGGACATTACTTGGAGAGTGTTGATATTGGTAATGTTTACAGTAAGAATTCGGTATTTCTGCCTCATTTCTTTAAAAGATGAGAAACTTTCCTTTCAGTCATCACTTTAATATTACTCAGGAAAGCATGAGAAAAATATCTGCTCCTTTGGATGACTTTGTTATTTAAAAATAAATCTTTATGTCTTGCAACACTAGTCAGTACTGATTCTTCCAGATTTGCCATTATTCATGGACTATTCATTACGCACTAAATGCCATTAGGGATCTTCACGTTTCATGCAAAAGACATGTGGGGGCTTTGTTTTTAAGCAGCATTCAGATCTGTGGGCATTTTTCTAGATTTTTCGAACAACATGGCAGATACAGGAAGTCATGATACTAGAGGCCTCACAGTTGAGCACTGCCTCCTGATTTGACACTGGGCTAGACATCCTCTAGCACAACTCTGGAGGCTGCTGCCGGGCCAGCCTCGATGACCCTTGGCACTACCACACTTCTATTAAGCTTGCACAAGACTAGTGGTGTTTCCCCACTCTTTCAAAATACTAGTTTGCGCAAATCCCATTCCCATCTTATATCTGAGCAGCACTCACCAGGCAAGGGATGCAGTCCTGCTGATCACGAGTTCGATCCTGGCACTGTGGGCTTTCACGTGAAACTCGGGCATGGGCCAGCTGTCACCATATTTCTGTAGCAGATAGTGCAAGGACAACTGCTGACACGCTGCTTATCAGGGCTGCTTTGGTAATGCTGTGCTGAATGCTGCCTAAGTGCCATGCTTGCTGCTGAGCTATTTGTGGAGGAGAGGTCACAGCAAGTGGCATTGGCATAACCCTGACCCAAACCTGGGTAAACAGTGCATCAAAAAGTGTTGCCAACCTAGAGAGGACATACCATGTATATAGTCCCTGGCATGAAAACAAGCAGTACTACCAGGACCTGTGGTCACTTATACTGACCCAAGTACTGCTGTTTATTTTGTTGGCCCTCTATTTGTAAGGACTACAAGTTTTGTTATTTTTAACTAACTGTTGTGAAACCACCTGACAGTGGTGCTTTTTTTTTTTTTTTTTTTTTTTTTTTTTTTTAATTCTGGGCACAGTGTACTCAAATGCTACATTCCTTTACTCCTTACACTCAAACGCAGTTGCATACTCATCATACTCATATGCCAAAAGATGTGTCAAGACCTTCATACATGAAGGTATTCATTTTCAAAGGAGTTCTGCTACCATACAGGTAACTTCATAAATGATTAGATTTCTGGAATTGCCTGAGCTGAGAGTTTTGTGAGCTGGTAGTCAATGGGACCAAGATTCTGACATTACAGATTTCGAGGCTTACAGAGTCTGCAAGATCAGAGCAACTGAGAGCTTGGTTTTAGTGCTGCATCAGACACTAAATCACAATCCAATATATTTGGATATCACATTAGAACCTTTGGTTCAAGCGATGGGTATTAAGAAAACTCTTTAGACTTTTCTTGTCTTCCTTAATATGGGCTAGTGTAGTATGCTTGGCTTTGAACAGCAGTAGGCTCTGGACCTGGCCCTTTTCTGGCTAATGCACCTGCAGCCCTTTCTGGACTTAGGATTTGGTCCTAAACTGCAGCTCAGGACATAGAGAAATCTCATAGTTGCCTTCCTGTGAGATTGTTGTTCAGCACATGGCCCTTCTTTGAGTTCTCCCTATCACAACTAAATGCCTTGTTCAGGGCAGAAAAGGTTGTGGTTCTTTTTCTGTTGGTGTTTTTTTTATCTATCTTCTGCTGGTTTTAGTAAGTAAAAAGCTATGTGTATACATTACATCAGCCAAATGAGACATCCCCAGGTAGAATCATAGAACATTTTGAGTTACAACAGACCCACAAGGATCATCAAGGCCAGCTAGTACTATAAGGTTATTTCCAAGGTTCTTGAGGTACATTAAAGTACTGGTGCTATAAGATTATGTTGTTAAACTGGACAGCACTGTGGTGCTTACCCACAGAAGGGCACACTTCATGTTGTCAGTCATCGCTGTACTCAAGCAGAAAAAAAACTTATCATTGGATATTGCTGTTGGCTGGGACAATTATGATTTTTCAAGACAGAAGGAAAGTTTTTAAAGAATGTGGATTTGCACAGCAAAATACCAATAACAGCATTAACAAAGCTGAAAAGGGAAGTCATTGAGACATCTTTGTAAATCAAAATCCTAACTCTGCAAACTTACTCTAGTCTGTTTGGCACGTTAGGAAGGCAGAAATGATACACGCAGTTCATCCATAACCTAGTTTTTCTCTTGTTTAATGATAGTCTTATTTCAGAGAAAACTGTCCTGCCTTCCTCAATTTACCAACTAATTGCTAATTACTAAATTAAACCTGAGGCATGTGTGAATTTACACCACCTCTGACAAAAGAGGCACAAAAGGACTCAGATTGCTGTGTTGGTATTTCCAGTACAGTATAGCTGAGGGCCTGGCTGTGGGGCTGCTTCCTCAGAGACATACAAAAAGAGTTTTTATTTTTGAGTATTCTCTTACATGGAAGTTCTGGAGGCAGTACAAGGTATGTACTCTAAGTAAAGACTTGGGCTTTTCTTTAGGGAGAAGGAGGCAGCAGTGAATATCTTTCAGCCTGATGGTTTCTGCCAAAATCTGACATAATCTATTATTAATACCAGATCACTTATAGACATGTAGCATGCTGGATGGGGATGAGGAATTCTGAGAGTTTTAACCTTTTTTCTTTATAGGTCTGTACCCCAGTATATTTCCGCTGCATTCTTTGAAGATTTTCTTTTTTTTTTAGCCTGACTCAAGTTGGTTGGTACTTTCACTGTTGATGATCCCTTATACACTGTAAAGGGAGCTAAGATAAGTCTTAACAAAAACACTTGGCATTTGAACATAAAGACTCAAATACTTCACAGCAAAGATACTCACTTACCATCCCTATTCTCCAGACAGCTCTGTGGACTACTCTCAAAATTCTTTGGCTTAAAGCTATGGTGGTCAGGACCTAGGGTTTGTCACAGACTCCCTGGCTTTGTCTTCAGGGTTATTTTGCTAGTTGTGCTGTGCACAACGAGATGGTGGGAAAGGGCTCTTAGGTCTGGGGTGTGACTTCTTTGCAACTGGTACTTCAGTATGAAAATCATCTCACATGAGGAGATTCTGTAATGTGTCTATAGTTGAATAAATTATTTACTTCTTCCATAATAAGTCATAAGTGAGGTACTCTGAGAGGCAGTCTGTTTGTTGGCTTTGGAGAGTCTATGAAAGGCCTTCAGAAGTCTGGCTGACTCTTGTGTTGCATCAACTTATATTCCCAGCATGTGCACAGGAAAACCAGGACACAGAATCAATCACCAGGACTTTTGTCAAGGTTAAACAGTGAATTAGTTATAGTGATTAATTATATCCCACCTCTTAATTCTTGAGCAATTATAGAAGCATACTGCCTTAGAGAATAATTCCCATGTCTTCCCTCCATTCCTCCACACTATTTCCCATAGACCTTGTAAGCTTGAGGCTGGACATGCTGTTTTCCAGCCTGGAGCCAAGACTTGCAAAGAGCCAGCTGTGTGCTTGATTTTTGTCATTGCTCTCAGATAGTTAGTGGTTGTTTAGCCTGGAGAGCCAAAAAGCTCAGGGGCAAAGTATGGTTTGCAGCTAATTCTAATACAGAAGCTTAGGGCACTGAAATACTCTTCTGGTCTGTAATACTCAGACAAGTAGGAAATGCTTGAGACATACCAAATTCTTAACCCCAAGAGTCTGCATGATAAAAATGCTATTACAGGTTAAAACAGGCAAAGAAATCTCATGCCTTCTCCCAATGGCATAGTGTTATCACACTCACAGGGTACAGATCTACAAACACTCCATTCTGCTAAGCCACTTTTTCAGGTAACCTTACAGCTATCTGGGCCTAAGCTAGATGTTCAGATCCACAAGCCTATCAGGGTCTGAATGCAAGTGGTATCACTTCTTCCATCTCTGCCTTGTAGGAAGCACTCTTGGATCATTGTATCATGCTGCTACACCCTACATACTTTTCCTATGTGGTTACTACTCCAGATGCATCTTTTATAGTGATGGGGGTTTGGCTTTTCTGTGTTGTGCCAAGCGGAGGCAATAGAACTTAAATTCTCTCTAATACCAATGTGCTGTCTCATGTTATTATAGGTCCAGTTTTCTTCAAAGTTATGGCTTTAAACAAGGACAGAAGCTAAATTTAAGTCCTTTCCATCTGTGGGTTGCCAGCAGATTTACTAGATTTGTGTAATTTTTCTTTTAAAGTTATTAAATCTGGCAGGCAGGATTCAACCATTACCAGGATTTAATTTAATATATCTATTGCCTTACACATAGCTGTTTGGTAACAGCACATGCAGCAAATCCTAGGTGGCCCTGCTTCTAGAAGCTGCAGGCTGAATTAGTTGGAAAAGACATGAGACATATTGCCCAAATAACTTGGTGAGGCTTTTTTTTTTTTTTTTTTTTTTTTTAAACAT
>VXAV01009765.1:62680-84635 GCA_013399715.1 Alectura lathami
CCTTAGAAGACCTAAGGTGAAAGATGGCTTCAGTTATCTCATGAGACATAACAGGGAAAAAAAACGTGTACAACATTTTGAGATATATAGACAGATGTTGTATGGCCCCTACTGTATTGAGCATGGAGAAAAGTCTTAAAGTTAAAGAAAGTTAAAAATAGGCTTAAAAAAGCCTATTACCTGGGTGCTTACAGGATCAGCTGCTGTTCACTTATATCCAAAATCCCCTTGATCCTCAAAACTCCCCTACACTTTCTTTAGAGTTTTAAATTTTCCTTGGTGAAGTTTTCTAGGAAACAAACGGTCCTATTGGCCTAGCAGTGTATTGAATGGAGGGTTACCAGTTCTGGGATCAGATCTTCTGTATGGTCTAATAGAATCATAAAGGTTGGAAAAGACCTCTAAGATCATCTAGTCCAACGGTCAACCTAATACCACTATGCCCACTAAACCATGTCACTAAGTGCCACTTCTACATGTTTCTTGAACACCTCCAGGGAAGGTTACACCACCACCACTCTCCCTGGGCAGCCTGTTCCAATAATGCAGTGATGTTCCTAGAATACAATGAGCATGTGGATCCCTGTACCAAGGTGGATGTTTTACCCACATCCTTTTATCCAATGACTCAGCCATGAGAGCTGTCACTTCAGAGATGGGAGACAGATTAATTTTCTCTACGCCTGGGAAGATTTGAAGATGCATCTCCCACGCTAATGGTCTGACTATCAGTCTATCAAATAGTGTGGGATGAATAATCTCTTTTTCCCCTTGAAACTATACCACAGTTCATATCACAAAATTATTGACTGTGAAAATCTGGATAGGAAGCAGAGGGGGACATTACTGCCCACAATTACAAAGCTACAAGGGAAGTGGGAGAAATNGCCTATTATCCTACAGGATCAAAGGACTTTTTTTTTTTTTTTTTCCCTCCCCCGGTGGAGTCTTTTCTAATCTTGTATCAACCATAGTAGCTGAGTATCTGTACACAGAGAGCTGAACCCACTGGAGCTTTATGATGCAAAAGATTATTTTGTTATTTTTTCACCTTAGAAGACCTAAGGTGAAAGATGGCTTCAGTTATCTCATGAGACATAACAGGGAAAAAAAACGTGTACAACATTTTGAGATATATAGACAGATGTTGTATGGCCCCTACTGTATTGAGCATGGAGANTGGTCTAATAGAATCATAAAGGTTGGAAAAGACCTCTAAGATCATCTAGTCCAACGGTCAACCTAATACCACTATGCCCACTAAACCATGTCACTAAGTGCCACTTCTACATGTTTCTTGAACACCTCCAGGGAAGGTTACACCACCACCACTCTCCCTGGGCAGCCTGTTCCAATAATGCAGTGATGTTCCTAGAATACAATGAGCATGTGGATCCCTGTACCAAGGTGGATGTTTTACCCACATCCTTTTATCCAATGACTCAGCCATGAGAGCTGTCACTTCAGAGATGGGAGACAGATTAATTTTCTCTACGCCTGGGAAGATTTGAAGATGCATCTCCCACGCTAATGGTCTGACTATCAGTCTATCAAATAGTGTGGGATGAATAATCTCTTTTTCCCCTTGAAACTATACCACAGTTCATATCACAAAATTATTGACTGTGAAAATCTGGATAGGAAGCAGAGGGGGACATTACTGCCCACAATTACAAAGCTACAAGGGAAGTGGGAGAAATATTTGGCTTCAGTTAACCTTATGTGTATATATACTGAAATTATACAGGCACTGGAACCCAGGTCTCCCTTCTGCCAGATGGGTGGCACAACCATCTGTGTTTCTGTGGACTCCCTCAGACAGCAATGGCCCTAAAATATTGGTGTTACAATGCTTGATTCTGGTTGCAAGGGCCAACTCCCTATGAGAATTTAGCACTGACTTTTGCAATAGCTGGATATTTTATAGTTGGTAATTATGGAAATTATCTATTATAATTTGCATTTTGATATACTTCATTCTTTTACGTGAGTAATAGCTCAGGATTTAATTATCACCAATGCATACCCTTCCTGCCTCTAATTTTAGTCTGTTCTGCTACACCTGTCTCTCATCTGCTATGCTCATCTCAGTTGCTATATGAATGGAATGTATTTGTCTTTTATCATCTTTTCATTCCTAAGATTTCTGTCCTCAGTGTCAGTGGCTGTTATGTTCTCTGAGCTGTTTCAGGCTGTTACACCACTCTGTGAAACTTAGAAGTGACACTTATCTCCTCAATGTGCTTTTGCCTTATTGTAACATTTTTTTTAATATATATAAACAAATTTTAGCTCTATTAATTTTAAGTAATATCTCTCACGTCTTGAGGCCTTCATTTTTATAAACCTTTCCTGGATCCAAAGCAAATGGAAAAGTCAACCTAAATGAGAAACTGCCAACAATGCAGGATATAAATTCGTTGATAAATTCTGAACTTGTACATTTGCAACTAGGCCAAGTCTAGGGATGAAAAAAGAGGGCCAAAAATTTTCTGATTAAATTTTCTCATTAAACCTCTTGACTCCTCAACAAAGCCAGTGTTTTGATTCTCTCCTATTTGATGCTCTCATGTTTGGCTTAGTAGTGCTGATTGATACACAACTTATAAAACTTTAAAAAAATTCAGACAGAGGCAATTCCTCCTCAAAATATCTGGATATTACCAACTCTCTAAATATGTACTGAATTTTGCTATGTTGTCAGATCTTGCTGAATACCAATAGATTAATCAGCCTCTGTGTTACAGTGGTGAAAGAAAAATTCTTGAGGTTTGAAGGTAAAAATTATTGCAATTGTCGAGCAATGTGTGGATTTCTTAAAGTTGGCACAAAAGAAGGTAGGGACAACAGTCATTATTTACTTCTACTTGCATTCCTTTCCTTAACTGGAATAGAGATAGGAAGACTTTTTGTAAGTGGTGACCTTAGCAGTTGCCAAAGAATAGAATCATGAAGTGGTACCTCTTTGCTGCCCTGGCCTAGTTCATCTGTCACGTGGCATCCTACATCTTAACACAGCTGTTTATGTGGTACCCCATGAGTACGATCTCTGGAAGTGATTGGTGTGTAAAGGAAGTCATGCTACTCTATTATTAGAAAATACAACCTATGTGTAGAAATTCTTGTTGGGAGGCGTATGTCTCATTTAAATTTGCTAGACTATATATTGCGAAGTCTGGAAAGGGACAGGAGTATGAAGCTGGATATCTGAGAACAAACAAGCAGAAGTTTTCCTGGAATATGGCACACAATGACATTCACAGAATCACAGAGAATCACAGAATGTTAGAGATTGGAAGGGACCTCAAAAGATCATCTAGGCCAATCCCCCTGCCGAAGCAGGAACACCTAGAGCAGATCGCACAGGAACGCGTCCAGGCGGGTTTTGAATGTCTCCAGAGAAGGAGACTCCACAACCTCTCTGGGCAGCCTGTTCCAGTGTTCTGTCACCCTCACCGTGAAGAAATTTCTCCGCATATTTAAGCGGAACCTCCTGTGTTCCAGCTTGCACCCATTGCCCCTTGTCCTGTCAGTGGATGTCACAGTGAAGAGCCTGGCTCCATCCTCCTGACACCCACCCTTTACGTATTTATAAACATTAATGAGGTCACCCCTCAGTCTCCTCTTCTCTCAGCTGAAGAGACCCAGCTCCCTCAGCCTTTCCTCATAAGGGAGATGCTCCACTCCCTTCATCATCTTGGTGGCTCTGTGCTGGACTCTCTCCAGCAGTTCCCTGTCCTTCTTGAACTGAGGGGCCCAGAACTGGACACAATATTCCAGATGCGGTCTCACCAGGGCAGAGTGGAGGGGGAGGAGAACCTCTCTCGACCTACTAACCACACCCCTTCTAATACACCCCAGGATGCCATTGGCCTTCTTGGCCACGAGGGCACAGTGCTGGCTCATGGTCATCCTGCTGTCCACCAGGACCCCCAGGTCCCTTTCCCCTACGCTGCTCTCCAACAGGTCAGTACCCAACTTATACTGATTCCTGGGGTTGTTCCTGCCCAGATGCAAGACTCTACACTTGCCCTTGTTAAATTTCATTAAGTTTCTCCCTGCCCAGCTCTCCAGCCTGTCTAGGTCTCGCTGGATGGCAGCGCACCCTTCTGGCGTGTCAGCCACTCCTGCCAGTTTTGTATCATCAGCAAACTTGCTGTATTGAAAAGTATTACTTGCTATATTGAACAGCACCAGTCCCAGTACCGAACCCTGGGGGACCCCACTAGATACAGGCCTTCAACTAGACTCCACCCCATTCACCACAACTCTCTGGCTTCTTTCCTCCAGCCAGTTCACAATCCATCTCACTACCCGATCGTCCAGACCACACTTCCTCAGTTTAGCCGCAAGGATACTGTGGGAGACGGTGTCAAATGCTTTGCTGAAATCAAGATAGACCGCATCCACATTCAGGTGGAAGGTCATGTTAGCTGTTTATAATCAACTGGATTTAATCAGTCAAGCAGCACATTTGTCTGAAACATGATCTTCTTCTCAAATTAAGTTGGGCAGCAGGTTCCTCTGTAATGAATTCCACAGCAATGCCAGCCTTCAGCCATTAGTGCTGGGCTGATGGATTAATCATTCCTTACCATGGTGAACCTTCTGTATTGGTTATGAGCAGTACTTACAGATTTCAGAGTTTGGGAAAAAATGGAGCTATCTTACACCAGATTTGGGGCACTGGTAATTTATGTTATCATATTACACCAAGATATAAAGTGGACAAGAAGTGGATGAATGAAAAAGTTCTTGAGGTGTTGCTGCAGTAGTGGGGTCTTCCTCCACCCCTCTGCCTCTGTGAAATGTTAATGTGGATGAACAATAATAACACGAGTACTTACATTAGTAAGTACTAATTCAGATGCAACATTCTGCCTTTTCAACAGCATCACTGGGAGCAATATGTTGCCATGAGCACAGGTGAATTCCCACTCTCTTAGATTTTCATACAAATATCAGCAATCTTCACAGACCCGATCTTTGATTTCAAATTGCTCAGCGGTTGTATTGGGTTGTGTATGGCAAAGTTTTGGTGATGGGGTGCTGCAGGGCTGGCTTCTGTATGGAGAGCTCAGCAGCTGCTTCTTGCCTGATCAGAGCCAGCTCCAGCTACTCCAAAAGGAACCTGCTGCTGGCCAGAGCAGCCATGAGCGATACTGGTTGCATCTCTGGGAGAGAAGAGTTAAGGAAGGGAAAAATTACTGTGCAACATCATCCTCGAGAGTGGAGTGAGAAATGTGAGAGAAATAGAAGGAGGGCAGGAGGCTTTAGAACGAGGGCAGTCAAAGATTTCTTTCTTCTGCTACAAATAGATTTTTCTCAGCAAGAGTGAAACTTTCATGTGTTGGAAGTAGAACTGTTACTGGGTCAGACTGTGGTCATGATGGACCTTAAAACCATCTCAAACATCACTACAATTCAAAAAGGTGTGCTGCTTGTCTGCTTTTGGTGAGACAGTTGAAATACAGAAAACATAGAATAAGTAACTGGGAAATAAAACAACGTGGAAACCATTTATTCTCTGAACAGTAAAACAAGAAACAAAGAATCTTACATGATGGGTGGCAGTCATTATTTAAGATGCTTCTAGAGCACAGAGCAAAGCTATGTTAGAAGAGGAAATCTAAGAATCTGAATGATATCATCTCTCATGTTTCCCCCTATTTACATTTCCAGTGCCTAGAATCAAAGTTAAAGTGTATTCTGATGGGAAGAGTGTGTGAGCAAGACCATTTATTCACTTTTCTAAAATATTATTTTCTGGGATGACAGTTTTATTCCATCTCCAGTTCTGTCTGGACTATGACTAAATGCCAGATTTTAGCAGGTGTTTGCGGTGGGTAAGGCAACAAACTGGTCCTGATTCCCAGTTCAGAAAATCTTGTTTTCTAAACTAGACCTGGTGCATTGAAAAAAAATGCTTCAGGAAAGCAGAATTCCAGAATCTGTGGAATTTGAGATTCCAAGCTATCTGCATTCAACGTCTGCAGAGAGCATCTGCCTACACAGCCTCAGATTTGGAAATACAGCTGATGTGATCTTACACAAGCATGTGACACAGCAAGAGCCTGAGCTGCTGCACTACAAAGAGAATTGCACATGTGGAGGCTAGGAAAGCCTGAGGAAAATGGAAACTCTAATGAATGCATCCCAGAATAGAAGAATGAACTCATGCTAGTTTCTTTTCAGCTTGTAGTAGAGGTATATAATCAAATATTTTCAGGAGATCTCTAATCCCATAAGAACAGGGCTAGGTTAGACAAGATCCAAGCACAAAGGAGATTGAATTAAAAGGTAATTGAAAAGAGAGCCAAGGAAGCTGAAGCCAAAGCCTCAACAGAAACTGCTTTTGTTCTTGCAGCCTTAGGGCAGAGTCAGTGCTCTTTCCTGATAATAAAAGGTAAACAAAATAAAACGTGTGACAAGTCTTTCCTCTTGATGGATGGGTGAAATTGTAATACATCGTACTGATGTTGCAGTTTCAAAGGAGCTAGAAGTCCTTTTCCTTTTTCAGCCCCTAAACCAGTGTGAACTCTTAAGCATACATCTTTTCAGTTTTCAGTTTTCCCACCTGTAAAATGGGGACAATTGTACTGTCTCTTTTTTCACTGTTTTTTTCAGCAGCTCATAATAAAGGAAAGTGTCTTTAGATCCTGTGAAATTGAGCAAATTGAATGTAAATACTTTTCATGTTATTGAATTCCTTGCAAGATGGATGGAACATAGACAAGTACTATGCTTATGTGATGGTAAATGGAGACACAAAAAATACTCTGTGACTTTGCTCTGGTTCAAGAACAGCAAAAGTCAGCATCCCAGAAAAAGTTGAAACTGTCTCCAGGCACTCTGTGACTTGGGAGAGCTCTCTGACAGGTGGACCTAGGTGCTCTGGATCTGTCTAATTTTAAGGTATAAAAAAATACAACGTTTCTACCCCATCCAAACAGAAGAATTGTGTATCTATTGCCATGAACGCTGAACCGAATTTCAAGCTAGGCAAGCAGGGGCGAAAATACAGAAGCAAACCTCAATATACCTTATATGTAGTTAACTGTTGTAGGAAAGAAAGCTGCATCTCTGCAGCCTTTTCAGTCTGCCCCTCCAGCAGCATGAGGTTCCTCTAATTTTGCCAGCTCCCTCACACTGGAGGTAGTATTGTCCAGCTTAGACTGAGCTCAGAGACAAACTCGAGACTATCAAAATAACATTTGCAGCAACTACAGAAATGCATTTAGTAATAGCTCTTTTTGTAGTTATGTTGTATTTTGGTGTCCTATGTTCACTTCAGAGAACAACGCTGCAAGTCACCTAGGATATTTTCTTCTTAAATCATGTTCAGTTATCTACTATGACATCCTGATAATTATACAATTTTCTGGAAAAATCTTGAAAATCTTTACCTTCTTGAAAAATGTGAGATTACATTTCAGCTGTGCTTTTATGTGTTCAAACACAGCTGATGTCTGGATCAAAAAAGAGATATTGTCTCCTTTTGGCTGTCATCAATTGCTCTAACATATCAAGAGTAGGATTTCAGTCCACTGCAATTCTGCTAAGAGAACTTCTGCCAGATAATGAAAGATTTTTTTTTTTTTTCTTCTGTATCTGCAGGTGGTAAAAGGAACGAGTAATCTTGATTTATTTATTTATGTATTTATTTATTAAGAGCAAGAATATAATATGAATCTACTTTTCTTCTTCAAAGATTCATCCATTTGTTTGACTTTGTCAGTAACAATCTTGCCTCAGAATTTCTAAGTATTGACTCAGTTTCTATTAGAAGCATCTGAGCCCAGCTGGCAAAAGAGGTGCTTAGATCCGTTTACAGGGTCAGAGGAGCTGAGATTCTCTGGACTGTGTGACCTCAGACAAGCACGAATAGAAGAGGCTTGCACCTTCTGTACTACAGTAGTTCTTTCTTCATATCAAAAGCTGTGGCAATTTCACCTTGATGCACTGTATAGGCAACAGAAGCCATGGAGAATTTTACTTTTTCTGCAGAATTCTACTATGCGGCTTTGTGGCATGTCCTCACGCATATAGTTGCTGCAATTCAGGTTACTGGTCTCCCTGGAATTCTGCTCTTCCCAAAGGCAGAAACCCCATCTTTCTGATGGATGAGGCATTCCATTCTCTAGCATTATCAAGGATACTGATTCAGTGGTAAAAATACTTATTATTGATTTGAATACAGGTTAGTTTAACCAACTCTTCTGTAGAATACATTCCTCATTTTCTGACTTCTATATATCCAGTTCCAGATGTGAAATGTTTCCCAAAAGTTTTTCATAACTGATTATGAACTTGTTAAGCCAAGGGTCTGACTTTTAGAAGGCTCTGGAGCTGACACATTAAGAGCAGACTAGAAGGGCATAATTATGGAATGACTTGAGCTGGTAGGGACCTTAAATATCATCTAGTTCCAAACCACTGCTTTGGGCGGGGTTGCCACCCACTAGATCAGACTGCCCACAGCCCCATCCAACCTGGCCTTAAACACCTCCAGGGATGGGTATATCTCTTCATTTCAGCAAATAAATGAAATAAGACTATAAGACTTATGTTTGAAATCAGAAATCTCAGTTGGCTTAAACAAAGGTTTTCAGTCAAATTTAAATAGCTGGGATTCTCATTTCTTAGGACTCCTATAGATTTGCAACACAAATACTAAAGTTCTTACGCATGAATGAAAATGTGCGTGTATGAAAATGCCAGAAGAAACAGTAGGATTAGAAGAATGTCATGAATTGCTGTCAGAAGTAAAATCTAGCAATCAAGGAATATATTGTTTATATCAAGAGCAGAAGCCTGGTGCTCTGACAAAGCCACAGCACAGACAACTTCTTGGCAAAAACCTGGTATTCTGATAGCAGAAGAAAGACAATAGGCTATGGCACATTATGTGTATTGCTTCTTTGACTGTTATTCCAACAGGAACTTTACCTTAGAGTCACAGAAGATGAAGAAAAAAAATAATCTGAATGTAAAGATCATGAAGGTACCATCATCTGGTACTGCTCCAGTTGAATTTGAAATGACCCAAGGGGATGATGCTTCTATGTACTTCAGGGAAATCAATTGATGTCTAAGATTCTGTCTCCATTAGGAATTTTTTCCTACCAGTTAGCCTGTTGTTCCGTGAAATGTTGTGTAATATTCACAGCACCATACTTAAGAATCTGTGAATATTTCACTGTAGAAGAAAGCTGTGCAAGAAACCCATTGGTCTTCAGAGTAGTTCAAATCAAGCTCAGATCAAAATGAATTCTCACATGTGAGCATCTCCTGATTTTACACAGGGCTGAAATTTGAACAGGAACTTTGTAAACCAAATAATTTTTGCTCAAGATCATATAGATGACCTGCCTGCTCTCTTCTCCCATGGACATGACTGCCAAACAGCCATTGTATGAGTGGGTGACCTGCAGGAAAAAACATTTCATGGACTTCTTGCTGGGAAAAATATTCAATTGGCTCTTCCAAAAGGTAAATGATGACTCAAGGTATCTGCAAGACTAGATGAGGGGTAAGTGGCCATTCAGCTGAGCGTCTTTTAATTATTCTGAACAGAGGAAGTGCTTGCGCTACAGTGTATGACAATAATGGCTCACTCATTTGAAAGTTAACCATCGTTGCCAGGATCTGGAAACATACTGACTGATACATGCTCACTCAGAGCCTGTGGTCTGACATGTCTCCTTCCCTTATAAACTCTATTACTCAATGTCTTTCTGACTTCTTTATTATGTCATGTCATGTAATGTCATGGCTGTGACAATCTTGTTTCCAAAGTCTTCTGCACCCAACCTTGACTTCAGTTTTTCTCAGAAGTAACTTTTGCTTCCCTTTCAGTCCCTTACTAACTACTGCTAGTGTCTACAGCAGAAATTACACCAGTTTCACTTTTGTAACCATGTTATTAAGCCCATAACTCTATGACCAAGAATCTTGTGCTGTGAATGATTTTCTGATAGAAAATTCAGTTTCTGCATAATCGAAATGTTCTGAAGATAAAACTGATTTAAACACTTTGTTCTGGTTTTGCTAATCTCCAAAGATATTAATTATTGTAATGTATAAGTAAATGATTTAATTATTGTAATGCATAATGTATATTATATGTGGGAAGCATATTTTTACTTTTTTCAGCAGACCTAAATAGAATCACTTCAACAGTACTTTCAACAGCACTTTTTATTGCTTTTGATTGTTGTGTCTTGTGTTGGACACTCTATTGATGGAAATTATTCATGCTCTAAGTATAAATGGACCCTCTAAATGAATTATATGCATCTTTTCATACATTTTCCTTTAGCTGAGTAATGGACAGTAGACATTGCACCTTGTATCCTCTGGTTTGGGAAGCTAGACATAACTGCCTACGGGACTCTACTGGTCGAGCTATGGCAGCGCAAACAACATCTGGAAAGAGGTTTTTTGAATCATGTTTTTGGATGTAAGTTTGTAAAATCTATCTAAGCTCCATGCCACAGTAGTAGTTTCTTGGCAACAACACCTACATTGCAAATTTGTTTATAGCCCAACTTCTTAAAATGGTGTATTATGTAAATGTTGTTTGTTGCTATCAGTATGTTTGAATGGGTAACTAAAATGTGGAGATCTGTATATTAAAAATGTCCTATTATGATCTAGTTTGAAATCAATGAAATTTTGCAGAAATGCATGATCTACTGTACAAAACTGAGAGGGGAACTGCCTTGAAAAAGGGAGAGCTGCTAGACTTCTGCACTTTGATGATTACTGAACTATGTACCTAAATAAAAATTTCAAAGAACTTTACAGGTATGTATTATGGCCAATTACCAATGTAACATGGTCTAGTAAATGTAGAAGCTCTAAGAGTTTGGCATTATAACTGCTTACGTTGATGAAGGTGCTGGAAATGAACATTTAAATAGTTGTAATTTTAGGTATAAAGGAAAAGATACAGAATAGCTAAGACCTACTACTTGGAAATCAGAGACTGCATCGATGATAGCTGAGCATAATAGCTGTTATTTTGCCAGTTACTTTGGCAGCTGGAATGAGATGTTACATGGAGGCAACAAGCCTAAAAATTGCTAGCATCAAATTCAGTGTAGACTCCTTCAGGCAACCCTACTCATGGTTCCTTTTCTGTTCTACAGTTTTGAAAGCATGTGAGCAGATGTTCTGTTTCCTGGAGTCTCACAGGTGCTCAGAACAGTAGATTCATTTTGCACATGGTCTTTCTTGCACTCAGGTATATTTGCCATTTGCTTGCTGCACTGTATTAACTTTTTTTGCACTATGCAAAAAATACTCAACTCTCGAGTTTAGGGAAGTTAATTTGCTTGAAGGCCTGGAAAGAAGTGATGACAGGACTGGAAATCCAAGACCTCAGACACCTTTGCAATAACTTTCTGATAGCATATGTTTCAGAAACAGCTCCAGTGCCACAAATTTGCTACTGTTTTTTAGGAGAGGAACTGTCTGCCAGTCTGAAAGAAGTTCAATTAAAAAGTAAAGACAATTAGCTCTTTATGATTTCTTCCAGGAAAGGTAGCAACATATCTCAAATTTTCATACTTGTGTATCTGAAACTGGTTAATTTTGCTCCATATAAAACAAGAAATCAAGAACCTGACAGTAATGAAACATTCATTTTATTTATCTTTTTACAAGGCAGATAATTAGTAATTTTACGGTTGAAAAAGCTCATTCTTAAACCTTGCATGAGGATGTTATTGCTAGACCTATTCTGATGTCACCTTTAAAAAAAAAAAAAAAAGAAGTTTCTAAATCTGTTCCCTTCTGAAGGGGGAAAAATCCTTCAAAACAAACAAACCGGAGAGCTTGTTTCAAAAGATTTACAAGACTTGTAAACTTGCTCCTTGAATTTATCACCACAGTTAAAACCTAAAGGAAAAGGAATTGTGTACTCTCAGAGTAGGTGCATGTTTCACTTAACTGGCCTTTCTCTGAAAGACCTCTTTGAGAGAAAAACCTCCTTTCCTAATCCTTCTATCCAGCAGTAGTTCTTCTATTCTATGTTGCACTGGGAGTTCATCACTATTGGTTTGAATAGACTTGTTTGCAATGGATAATCAAAGGTACAGAATAAACTGTTTAGATGAATTCCTTTCTTTCCAAACACAACTCATGAGCCAGGTCCTGTCTGACATCAAGAAGAGTGTTATATTGCATGTCTGTTAGTCTTTACTGAAAAGGCTTAAATAACTTTTATTTGAGACCTTCTACCCTATAATCTCTCCCTGAAACATGAGAAATGACATCCTTCAGGACTTCATGAAAAGCCTAAATCTTCACCCTTGTTTCCATCACAAGGAAGTAAGTCCAAGGGGATGCAGCACAAAATGTTGAAAGGAGGAATCACCGTAAATAATCATGACAGGAAAGTATGAAGAATAGGACTAATTTCCTGCCAAGGAATTCTAAACTACCAAAGGCTGATGAGGTATCTGTCTGTTGCTTTTATTCCCTTATGAGTTGGGTTTCTGAGCTGATGGTTTCAGGTTGAAGAATGCCAACCTCTGAGAAAATCTGAATGTTTATGCTGTACTCAGAACCCAGTAACTTTTGAACAACAGGCTCTCAGAGAGAGCTGTTTCGGAGCTTGTACTTTTGTCTCCCAGCAGATGGTTGTGTTCTCCTTCCCAAACCAAACAAGCTCTCTAGGATTTTTTGAAAGACAAATATTTATTAAAATTACATTTGCAAATTGGATGTAACTTAATAGCCTTGCATATTTTGTTGACCCGTGCAACACAGTTTTTCTGAAAAAAAGTGGAAGATTAGCCAGTATGCTTACTGTGTGTATGACTGGAGTGCGTACTGTCAGAGCCTGCAATTTTGGAGATGAAGGCTCAGTCACATCCACAGAGGTGTTCCCTTTGGCTCTGTATTAATTAAGGCAAGTTCTACTTCTGGATTTTAAACCAAAAACTTTTTAATCTCAGAGTGGTAGTCTAATGCTTATGCTGAAAGAGACTCTCCCTTTACTGCCTGCTGCCAGTAGTTTAAAGACTAGGTTTTGATCTCTATTATGCCTGTGTACATCCAGTCCTTCAGCAGAATGACCCCATGAATGAAATGCTTTCTTCATTCCTCCTTTTGACACAACACCTGGCCCTGAACTCACTGATATCAAGACATGTTTGAGGATTGTGCTTTTAAATTTGTCTCCTTGGTGGTGTGCCTGCTCACAAACACCAGCCCAGCCCATACGTGATGGAGGTTGTGGCTGCAGGCTGTAAGGCACAGGCAGCGCTAATATATGTAAATGCCTTATTTTCATTAAGGCACTGAAATATTCACTGCTGATAATTTGAATTGGAGATTATGTACTTGAACTTTTGTAGTTCTAGGCCTCATACAGGACTAATGGCCAAACCTGCAAATGCCAAAATGTGTGCAAAGGAGTAAAGTATTATTTGTGGCCAACACCTTGTAATGCAGCTGTGCAGAACTATAACAAGCCACAGCACACTGAACTTTGGCAAACAGTTTGTAGATCGTAAGAATTATGATAACCTTCATTAAACTGATTTGTGGAATGTTTCAGCTTTTCACAGCTTGGACATATCTTGTACATTACAGGAGTCAGGACCCGTTGTATCATCATAAGAGCTTCCCTGCAGGAGGAGGTTTGAAACAAATCTTTCCAGTACAATAGAGATCATTTTATGCTCAAGAATATCAACATGTAGTAGACTCTTTAAAATAACATTATGACTTTCAAGATTTTTCCTTTGTTGTTGCTTTCTAGTATTCCCCCAGTTGTTTGCTCAATGCCAAACTTCTATGCTTTATGAGGGCCACATGCTGCCCCTCGAGAGATGGAGTTTAGTGCTCCGCTGTATATGCAACTAGCCTGTATTGAGAAATCTCTGATTTTGAGTTTAAAAGATCCCATATAGTCTTCACAAACAACTAAACCCAAAAATCTCTCTCTCTCTCTCTTTCCCTCATATCACTCCTAAGGAGAAAAATAACAGTTCAGAACTTTCCTATACAAAATTCCCTATAATTAATTGAGTTGGTCCAACATGGATAGGAATCTTTGTAGATTTTTTTCCTTTTGGATGTGTTCTTTTTCACTTGGAAGCTGTATCATAAGAAAAAATATAACAATGCTACTGAGTCCCAAGATCTGGCAATACTGACACATGCAAGTCTTTGTATCTACACTGCTGACAGAGGATTTTGTTTATGTTTAAATGTGGAGCAAGCCCAAATAAGACATACAGAACCCTGTAATTTTCTGAAACCACATATCCATTTTAAACAAAGTTTGCCTTAATGAAATTTCATTACAAGTTTGAGGATCAGCAACACAGCTGCTCATACATGAGAAATTGAAAATAAAGCTGTGTAGAAATTTGGGAAGTTGACTGAGCAACTTTCATTATAAGAGTAAGGAATATAAAAATATAATGGCATAAGAGGAGACATAGAAATCAGATTAAAAAATCTGCCTGATGCCTTTCGTGCTTCTGTGTGGTCATTTGCCATGGCATTCAGGTGCCATATCAATAGTTTGACAAATGTGGAAGACTGCCATTTCATCAAAGAATGATATTTTTAAATCAGAAATAGCCACACTGATTTTCCTGGATTTACTTCAGATTCATACCTGCACTTATCTATGAGCAGGTGTGAATACCCGAATCTTTGAAGGGAGCTGCTTTAAAGTCTGGTCTTTGCTTACCACCTGAGCAGAGCAGCTCTCATGAGAAAGCACGTAGCAAGTAAATGAAAGAGCCAAATATTTGTTATAAGGACTGGTGCATGCAGAAGCTCCCTGCTCTCAGAGAAACAGCCTGTGGCACTCTTGCTAAGTGACTACCAGTGCCAAGGTTCGTGACGGGTCTGTGGAGTACAAACTAATTATCTCCAACAATTGTGTCTGCTTATTTCTCGCATGAATGGATAACATCTTCAGTGGAACTGGTCACATATCATCGCTCAGGTTTAAGGGCTGTTGATTGGATAGAGGATGTTTTGTGGCTATTCATAAAAAGGAAGGGTAAAAATATGGCCAGTTTCACATTTTATAACTGCATCTGCAGTTCCAGAGTAATTACCTACTAAATACTCTCTGAAATCTCTTCTAGTTGCAGCAAGTGAGAAGTGCAAAGTGCAGAGGATACAGTATAAAGAAATGTCTCAGTGTTTACAGATGATTTAGGCACCTCTTCCTTAAACTAAAGCAGCTCTCTCTCAGCCACTGTAAGGGTTTACTCATGCAAAATGTTAACTTCTATGGTTAGTTTTGCACCTTCCATCTCCAGGCAGTTCAGTATGGCCTGATTCTGCAAGGTAGTGTGCTACATCATGTTCAGTTGACTTCATAGAGACTTAAAGGAGCCATCTAGAAATACATTTTAGAAGTTTCCAGGCAGTGAGCAAGGTCTGGATCTGAAAATGGAGTGTGGGAATACAGGCAGGAATAAAAGCAGCACCAGCTACAGCTGAGCCTGAGCAGTGCCTGCTGGGCGGCTACTGCATGTGTGTGCGTGCGCTAGGTAGGAGCCTGGCACTGAGGGAGCAGCTGGTGCTTGATGCTGAAAAAGGATAGGAGGGAGGATGAGCAGAGGACAGGAGAAGGGGGCAGAACTCTGGACACCAAAGGGTCTCTGATGCTCAGCAAGTGTTGCAGGTAGATCTAGCATCTTTTAACAGACCAGCTGATGTAGTTGGAAAGAAAAAAAGGAATAGACAAACTCTCAGGCCTCAAAGCACTTCTTGTAGGTTAGAACACCATTTGGATGGTATAGGACTAGATATGAATCAGTTTTCTGGTGTCTAAAAGAAAAAGTATATGGTATCTGTGAAATACTGGGGGTTACTAAGGTTGGGGAAGAAGGGTGGTTGAATGGTTGTCTTCGTGGAAAGAGAGGGGAAGTCTGCAGCCCAGGGAACCTGGGAGCTAAGGGCTTTGCTATGCATATCCACACATATCTGCTTACCGAGGCTCTCCCTTTGGAGTAATGGCTAGGACTGAGAAACAGAGTGACTGGAGTGAAAAAAAAGTGCTATTAATGAGGTATCACATCTAACAAGCCAAAACAAAGCAGAAGGATGGTAATTTTTCCTATCGGGCATAAACTATTGCTAGGGAGATATGGATAATTATTTGGCTTTTTTTTTTTTTTTAATTTATACATCTGAGAGCTATTTCATTGCTTTCTGAGGGATGTATTACTGAAGTCACTGTTGAAGAAATTATCAAGACTTAGCTAAGAAAGCTGGTGATAGTAGAAAACAATTAGCAGGAGTAGTAAGTTATTTAGGGAAACGTGGAAAAGAACAAGAAAAGCTTCTGCCAATGTTGTCTTCATTTTAAAAGAGTAAAGCGCTTCACTGAGCATTTCAATGCTGTAAACCTGCCTTTTTCAGAGAGCCATTTCTCTCATCTCTCCCTCCCTTCTCGCATGACAGCTCCCAAGATCACTGCACTAAATCATATGAAGGACATTTCTCAAGGTGTCTGCCTGTCTTTCCTTCTTTCATAGTAAAGTCATTCTTCTTTGGAGATGCTGCTTTTCTGGAAGGAGAAACCAAGTTGTTTGTAGTAAGAAATCCTGATTGTGCCAGAGCCTGGTCTCTGTGAACACCAAGATGCTCTGAACTAGACAGACATCAGGCTGCTGGGACACAGTCTGGATTGGCTGGTCCTGACTGCCAGCTGCTTTGGAACCCCCTGCTCTTTCTATGCATTCTGCTCCCTGTCTGTTCATTTGCCTGCACAGAGAAGTATTTAGATGGTGTTTGAGCACAGACTGCTGTTATTGTCTTGCACAAGTCCCTGCTTTGATTCTCCAGGTGCCCGCGTATTTTGCTGGAGAATTCTGTGATGACATGAGAGAAGGGGAACAGTGAAATCCCTAAATCTTTGGAGGTCAGTGAGAAAAAAAAATAATGGAGACAAAAAGCACCAGGAGTTTTCTGTCTCCCACAAAACATGCTGCTTATCAGAGCACTATTATTTTCCTGAGCTGCTCCTAATGCCTCCCCCAGCTTGAGCTCTGAAAATGATCTCTCTGATTCAGGCTCACAGCAAATGATTCATCTGTATCTGAAACTGGTCTTCAGGTCAGACCTTGAGACACAGAAGAGAGGCAATGCAGAAAGGAAGGGAGACACTTCCCTGGAGGAACTCGTGAGACTTCCTGCTGCTTTTGCTCAGTTTGATAAGTGGCTTCGTGCAGTTCTCATGCTCTCTATTCCTTTCTCATCCACCTTTTAGTGCTGCCTCTCACCTTCGAGCTGAGGGCCAGCGGCAATGTTATACATGGGCTTTGTGCAGGGCACAATCCCCTCTGCATATGGGGAAGGAGCCTTGCTACGAAAAGGTCATTACGCTGACCTTGTTTCATGGGGCAGGCACTCAAGGCAGCTCCCAAAAGCAGGCTACTAGAAGGACTTCATTGGACAGGAATTTAACTTATTTGACATCTGTATGAGAAACCAACTAGAGCAAAGTTGTAAAATGACTGAGATCATGTGAAATTGTGAGTTGAACTGAAAGAAATAAAAAGGTGATGATAAAGAGTTAGCCCAGTTTGTAAATACACAATCATTCCAAAACATTGTAAATACACAATAACTAAACAACAGGAATGAGAAACGTGTATCAGGGCCCAAGCTGCCTATTTCAGAACTTTGCAAATCACGTTTGTGACAGTAAGTATTGCTGCTACTGAATTCTTCATGCTAACATTTGCATTTTTGTCAAAAGTTGTATTATTTCAACAGCTATATGCTCCTATTCATGGGGAAGTATGATTCGCAGGCTTGATTTTGCCAAAATAAGGAAGCCATCTCAGGAGCATAAGATTTCTAATTTTTCATCAGGAAATTAGTTAATTATTAGACAGTGTTGAAGAAATTATCTAGATCAAGGCTGGGAACCTGGACTACTGATGTTTTGCATAGTAATTGTAAGGAAAATATAGATTTTACTAGAAAAAATAGTCCCATGAACACATTTTCCAAACTGTCCCAATATCCTCCTGCGTAACTTGTTGGAAATCAGTCACTGTGCTTCAATTGCCCCATCTATACTGTGAGCAAAAGATGATGTAGAACTTGAGCTCAGGTGCAAGAAATTATCTTGACTCTGATCTCTTATTTGGACTCCTAATTTTGCAGTGAAATCGATCTGGTGCATTTCAACAAGTTTCATATTCAGAATGAGCCGCCCTCACATCTTCTAAAAAACTCAGAGGTTTATTTTTTTTAAAGGTATATCAAGCTGGGTATCTAAGTTCATTTTTTTTTTTTTTACAACTGTGGTCACTATATTTGTTGTACAAAATGACACAGTGAAGCAGAGTGGGTAGTTGATTTGCCAAAGGTCACACACAGTATGTGTACGTAGCAGTCAGAGGCCTGATTTTGAGTTCCTGGCTGAAAACACAAGACAAAAATCTTTATCTCAAGTATGATTTAACAGCAACTTTTTAAAAAGGCTTTACTAAAAAGAAAATAAAACGTGAAAGATATTTATCTACCTTTCTATGGGTACAACAAAGAAAGAGAAAAGAGGGGAAAAAGATTGATCAGGAAAGTCAGTGAGTTTGACATAAGGGTTAGGACTTGAGAAATGGATTAAAGGTTAGCTTAGAGACTGATACGACACAGGGGATGTCAGTGAAAGATAACAGCTGAAAAAGCAGCAAGTTGAGGACCATGCTTATCTTTCCCTTAGGTATAAGTGATCCAAAGGAGCATGCCATTTCAAAGTACTGAAATTTGCAGGTGACTGGGAAGTATGAGATCAGTGGGGAAAATTTGAGAAAAACAGGAGAGAATGCAGGCCTAGATTTCTAATTCTTCAAAACTGTTTGGATTTATTGTGAAATACACAAATTCAGGGTCATCTGAGATAGGTGTCTGTGTTCAAGGGCATTTTGAGATAAAGAACTGAGAAATTTATCATGTGTTAGTAGCAGTTCTGCAGTGTTAAAAGCAGTTCTGCACTGTTATAATACTTCTCATGTAAATAGATACAGAAAATATTTCCTACACGTTTTTCTGAATCACGTTACTTGCCTTGGGGATGACGTATAGTGACTGTAATACGAACCAGGGAAGCTCTTACCTGGTAAGAAAGACTTTTTGTATCTGATCAGAGCTGAGGATTTAGGTCTTATAACCACACATGTTAGAAGAAGGACAAGACAGTGAAGTGACGTGTTTTATAGAAAGCACCACAGGTCAGCTAGTGATTAAAAATTTAAGGGTATAACTGTCAAGAAAAACTCTTTCTCAGTGTACTCTTTTTGAGAGAACAGCAACACAATTAAAATCAAATAATTCGCAAGAAGGGCTGCTTCCAGTCTGGGCTATCTAGAAAGCGAGGTTTGTGATCTCTACATTACACTGGGAAAGTGGATTAGGGTGGGATGTAAGAGGAGCAATGTGACACAAGGGTTTCCATGGTTTCTCCTTAGTACTCCATCCTGCTCAACAGGGCTATACTTCTGCCCTTTGCTGAAAGCACAGGACAGCAGAGTAGCTCCATCCAAGCACATGATGTAATTCTGTAAGTGCTCCCTTATGTGTGTTTGTTCTCAACCGTGCAGTTCTTCCATCCAGTGACACCAGTCTTGTTATTCCGTGCACATTGAAAAGCCAGCCCAATTTATATGTACCCTTGTTGTGATACCTTTATTTCTCAAATTCATCTTCAGTGTGTGGGAAGCAATAATTGTGGCTTTTTGCTTTTTAAATGGAATCTGATCTCTGTCAAGATCTCTGCTCAGGGCTTTCCATTAACAATTTTCTGTTTACTAATCAGTTCATCTCTTGAGCTTCAGGCATTAACTATTTATGTAATCAGCCTTAATACTTGGTTAGGATTTTTTACATATTAGATTGCTATTGTTTGCTAAGAGTGAAAAAGCTGAGCTTGTTCAAGTTGACGTTTGATGAGAGGATAATTTGTTAGCACGGGAAATAAAAACAGCCATGCTGTAACATAACTACAGCCTGTTTAGACTTTGGCAGCAGCCAGAGCTGAACACTTCATTAGAAGGTGTAAAATTTCCTTGTATAAATAACTGTACTCTTTATGCCAGAAGATTTCTTTCTTGTCCAAACTTACATTCTATGCCAGGAATCTTGAATACTAATAACCATAATGTTCTTTGCACTAACATTAATTAGTCTAATATTTTCCATCTACAAACTCAAAACAGCATGGTACAGAACTCTACATATTTAATAAGAAAGTCATTGGGATACCAAGTCTCACCCCAATGCAAAACCCTGTTGGCAGGATCTTTAAGATTAGCAAACAGGCTGCTCTCAGCAAGCAGGAAGTGGAATAACCATTGCTGCAGTAACATTAGAGCTGCTTCTTTGCCCTGCTTGTGGCTATCATGGGTAGCTCAGTGTGCTTGAACTTTGCTGGACGTCTCCCTGTTGAACCAGCATTGGTGTCTCTGTACTGACTACTGCAAGCTGAAGCTTGGGTGCAGATGCACCAAAATAGCTGTTGCTGGAGGAAGCTTGCTATCGGTCCCGTCTAGTGTTGGTTTCACTGGGTCCAGTTGCTCCAATGTGATGCTCCTGAGGTGTCTGTGCAGCTTGCTGCTCCCTGATGCAGATTCTGGCAACATTTACCCAGCTCAGGCATGGTCCTTTAATAGCTGACAGATGTTACACCTAAGCTCAGATGCCTGGAATTGGTATTTGAGTACTGTGCATCCAGACACATCCCATAGATTTTCCCCATTGCCCAGAAAATGGAGAGCCACACAGACATATGGGATGCTTTACAGATAGGGAGAAGCTCAGAAGCTAGAAGCTATCTAGAACTAGAAGCTAGAAGTCTTCCAGCCTTCTCCTCAGACTTTCTGCCTACCTCTAGAGGCCCACTGTAGAGTATTTCAGCCTCCTGCTTTGGCTCCTAAAAGAGACAGAGAACTGCTCAGTACTCCTCAGCCATCCAGTGCATAACAGCTCCTTTTTGATGACAATATACTCCAGGTACTTAAAAAAATGTTCAGAAGTGTCCCTGCTGGGATATATAGAATCCTGTCTCCTGTCTGAACATCAGCAAAATTTGGAGAGGGAGAAACATCTAAACACAGTCTTAGAGAAACATTTAAACAGTCTTGAGTCCTGTCAGATATTTTCTGATGCAGTTGAAACACTCAGGAACAATAAAGAAGGAAGACATTTACTTTATTTTAAAACAGACCAGTGAGGGCAAACTCTTCTGTAAATCAGAAACAAGACTGCAGCAATTGCAATACACCTTTCTATAATAGAGGCTAATATTCTCTAAGATTACCTAGGCACATGCGGGGAAAAAATTCTTTCTAAGATTAGAATTTTAACATATGATGAACTTTCATCATGTGCATAATTTTAATTAAGGGATAGAATGCAATGTGTTCCTACATGTATAAGGTTTCTTTTTGGCATGGAGCCTAATTTTTAGAGATCTCAGATCTAGCTACTCAGTGCCAAGATTAGTGGAAGCAGCTGAAGCCTGCCATCTCTAATGATATATCTAAGGTGAGACTGATTTAGTCTATCATGACTCTAAACCTTCTCTCTTCTAAATTAGTAATAAAACCTCTAATAGTATTATGAATGGATAATTGAGTGGAGGTATCCTGTTTATTTGTCAGTAAATGAGCTATGAAGAGGTTAAGAGTAAGATTTGTAAAGTGTTGAGAGCTTACTCAACTTTTCTCCATGTCTCAGAGTTTTGCTGCTGCATTTGTCAGCCTCAAAATTTTTCTGAAGCCTCACTGTATTGACTTTCATGCACTCAGTAGATACAGAGCAGTCTGAAATATTGTGTTTGCATCCTCTGCTTGACTGCTGCATGTCCTCTGTCTCTCTGAGCACTCACTCCCCTGGATAATACCATGTAAAATACATTCTGAAGAACATAGATAAAACAGTCTCTCCTACATTGATTAAG
>VXAV01009765.1:84640-102119 GCA_013399715.1 Alectura lathami
GGAGAGTGATCAGAAAGGACATAGACATACTTTAAGGGAGATACTTTTGGTACATGCAAAATAGGACAAAGCACATTGGATGTGATTTTGAACAGAGGTCACTGAAAAATAGCAGCAGTGAACTGAGAAATGAGATTATTAATTAAATGAGAAATATAAAAGGAGAGAGGGGAAAGAACTGTTTAATAGAGGACATATGTGCTGATGCTGTGCTTTATCCAGTAGAAATGAATAGCTCCCTTGGAACCATAGCAATCTATTGCAGATAAATAGATACTTCAACAGCTTAAAAAATGTGTATTATTTACCTTGAGCACAAACAAAGAATAAAGGATGTGGAACAAAGAAGTCTGCACAGGGGGGGATGTACGTCTCTGGTGCGTGTGAGCATCTGCACATCCTCAAAAGCAAACACATGCACCAGTATATTCAATCTGCAAAGCTGAAGGCGCTGTTTCTTTTCTATGAAATACAACTACTGCTGGCATTGCCTCAGGTCTTTTGCATTTCTTCACATGTTCCCAGTCACGCAAGTCAAGAGTTCATCAATACTTTCGTGAACTGAGATGTTGCAGGAAAAAAAAAAACCAAGAGCTCATAAAGTATATTCTACCTCAAACTTTCCAGCAGAGCTCAGACTAGCTACTTCCTATGTATGACACAGAAAGTGGTCATTTCCATCTTAAGGAAACATTTTTATGCAAAGGATTCAGTGTCATGTTAGGGCAGCTAAGCTAGCATGAACCGTAAAGTACAGTTGCTGGAAGCCATACATAATCCTGAATCAATGTACAACTCAAAGCCTTCCTGCTTCATGAGTGGGACTGCATATGTTGTTTTACTGGAACTTGGTTTTGTTTTTGATTTTAAATGGTCTGTGCAAACCACTTCATTGAAAAGCATCTTCACAGCCTGCAATATCCACTGGATCTAGCATAATGCTAGACCAAATGCTGCATGCCTTTGTGACCTGGCTAAAGAGAAGGCTGGTGTTTGTCCTGTCCTGCTGATTACTGTGGGACCTGCTGGAAGAAAGGAAGGGACACAGTGACTTCTCTGACCTTGCACAGAGGAGATGATTCCAAAGTGCTCGTGGGGCAGGATTGGAAGGAGTATATGGGCATTTAATAGAAAACAAAGCTTCTCCAGAATATTAAGGACAGACATGGCTGAGAGAAACAGGGAGCAGAGGCATAGCTAAGTTGAGCTCAAAGCCTTAGTTTGCTTGGAGTCTGCTCTAGTCCTTGACTAAGATATGAAGGATTTGTTCAGAGGAGCACCCAAGCAAAAATGAACAGACAACAGCCCATCCCTGCCTATGGCCACTTGGCTGTAAAATTGGGCACAAAATACTGCAGAACAGATCCAGTCAAGCCAGAAATATCCCTTTCCTTGGCCACTTCACCAAGCATATTTAAAGTATTGCCAGCATGACCAAACCCTGACAACACAGAATTCAAGCTGGCAGGAAGGTGGGAGCCCTTCAGAGTAGTGCTTCATTCTGGTGCAGAGCTGGGAGGTGAGAGCTGACTCCTGCTAGACAGCTGGCAGAGTGACTGAAGAGTTTTTTCTCAATGTGTTTTGTGAAAGCAAAACCTATTGTCCTTCTGACTATCAAATCTGTGCTATCTGTCAGTGAGACAATGAATGCCGTGTGGTCCTAGCATCAGTGCATCAGCGGTAGCAAAAGGGAAAACAAGGGAACGTAATTCTGTGTATTTGGGATTCTCACCCCAAGTGATTGAATTTGCTGCTATAATTCTGTTGCCTTAACAAAGCTTTGAGCCACACTGTGAATTTTCATTCTAATTTGTCCCATTCTTTTTGCAGAGTTTATTCAATTATTTTCCCCATCAATTAAGAAGATTTATGAATGTTTTCTATTATGTGATCATGTTTGTCAAGTAAATTATTAATTACTTTTCCCTCAGCCAGCAAATTATTTGTGAACCATCATTTTCCCCTTTGTTTTTAAACCTGCTTAGACTTCTAGAATGGTGACAGAGTTTATATGTTTGATGAATGTGCATTGTTCTTCCTCATAACTCTGTAAAAGCCCCAAATACAGTTTTTATAGGCTATAAGATTAATAGTTAAGTCTGAACTTAATAATGGACACATCTAAGATCTCAGCTTTAGTCTAAGTTATTAGCACATATTATGGTTTACAAAGATGAAGCGTACTTTGATGTTGGGTGGCATATGATAGTTCAGTGAATGGTAGACTAGCTTTAAGCATAGAGAATTGACATTCATTGGAGGAGGAGTGGACCTTAAATCTCACACTGCCTAATAATCATCCTAACACCAGGCCACCAACACAATTTGCTTTCAATGGCTCGCTTCCAGGGAGTCTTAGAGCACTGAGTGGCAGAGATTAAGAGAATGTTCACCTGCAATGCTGTGGTAGTTAACGTGATCAACGATTTCAGTTTATTGATTCAAGTGAAATGAGGGAGGAGCTTTCTTGCTAATAAATTTCTACTAGATATATCTACAAGATGACATGTCTTTGGATTGTTGGCAGTAATGAACCAAAACATCTACTCCCAGGCTTTCTTTTGTACAAATGTGTACATAAATGTGCAATGTGGGGAAAAGAGATCTGAAACACAAAACTCTGCAAAGAAAGTGGAGCAATTATGAGAGGCACTGGCCCAGGTTCTGCTGCCATGGAGTAGTTAATATGATTAAACTGGACAACATTAGATTAAGATGCAAAAGTATTCCCTGTGGCTTGGCTTTTTCCTATCACTGAGCTGTTTTCTGGGTTACGGTAAAATGCAGGGCAGGCAAGGTTGCTTTTTAAGTTATGTTGGCTATTGGTATCCCTCAAGGGTGAAGCATAAGTGCTGGATTATCACTCATCTTTTCCCAGCCCACACATGAGGTTGATTGAGGGAGAGGGGATTGGTGCTTGTATGCCTTGCTGCAAGCAGGAGAGCATTATCTGAGGGATAACTCTGCTATGTCTAAGCCTTTTTTGCTTTGTCCATGGTGCAACTCGTTCTCAGATTAAGCTTGGTACTCTGCACTAGTTATTTACCTGTGGTCACGTGTAACATTAGGTATTGAACTCCTGTCAGAGTCTAGGGGACAAGTGCTTGCATTGCACAGAATGTGGTCATCACCAGCACTTCATTGCTGACAGGCAAAATAGAGGGGCCAAATGAGGGGGGAGGGAGGGTGTACAGTCTGTTTTGCCTTTGCAATTGATTGCTGACCCCCAAGGGAGGCAGTATGGTGCTAACACACTGGCAACAAGGAGAAAAACTGCCCTGCTTCAAGTTGGTCAGAAGTGGAGCTAAAAGAAAATGTCTGGCATCAGTCATTCTTGCTCTGTGTTTGATCTATATATAAAGCAAGCTGGAAGCCCCAAACATTTTCAATAATTTATCTTTTTCTATTGTTCTTGCTACAGCTATTGTTTTTCTGTTCCTTCATAGTGATGTTTTACAGTAGGCTGAGACTGTTTTTAACATCTACCGCTATGGAGTTTATCTCCAGTGCTCATATGAGAATGTTAAAAGAGTATGACACGAGTGTGCATGTAGAAATCATCTGTAATCTTTAGCCTGCAATAGCAGAACTCTCTTATCGCAGAAAAAGGGAGGGGGGAATGAAATTGGATTTCTTGCTCCTCATGACAGTTTCTTTAGCTGCACTGTGGTAGCCCCATCGGGTGCGATTCAGCACAGCTAACCTAAGCTGCTTTTCTAATTGGGGGCAGCTGTCAGTTTCATTTCAAAACGGAGCAATGTGATAATATTTTGTATAAAATCTTCACTTTCCATTTTCATTTATAATTTCCTGACTTACATTATATAAGCTTTTCTCAATATTTGTGTCTCAAAAGAACAAATCCCAAGCAATTAAGAAAACAACCCCCACAGCTCTTTATGGGAACAACATAAAGAGGTTTTACTGCAATTGTGACCTTAGATTTCAGCTGAAGAGATGCATCAAGATCAGATGATGCATTTGAAAATGACAGCGAATTAACCATGTACAGCATGTCGTGAAGGTGCTGTAATGCATAACAGAGACTGTGTTAACACCCACACTCTCAATGACACCTGCAGTGCACTGGCATAATGGAAGCAATCAAATGTTAGCAGAGGTGGAGCATGGGACAGAGAAGCTGCAGCCCATCATCCTGCTTGTTGGAGGTAGCCCTCAGCCTCATGCAATCTGCAGGGTTATTCTCCTTTCTGCTTTTAAGGCAGTGTCTTTTGGGGCTTGTAGCAGTGAGGGATGAAGAAAGTGCAGCTCAGTCTAGATATATCACCTAAACTAACCTATTCCCTTCCTTTTCGTGTTCTTCTCAAATATCACTGCTTTCAGTTGCAAGGTGTGATATTAAAACATTTGTCTTGTTCCTTGTCTCATGCTATTTATTGAGAGTGAGAGCCTTTAACCATTTTACTGCTCTTTTATGTTGCTATAGCAGTGGTGAGTCTCATCCTTGTTTTCTGGGTAAATATACTTTTAATTGCTTCAATAAATGAGTTTTAAACATATACAGCAAATGTTAATGTTACAGTTATATTGCATCACATGTAATAAGGGAAATAAAAAGCAAACATTAATAAAATCTGATCTTCAGCTGTTTGTGAAGCTGGTGTTTTAGCTTTCAGCACTCCACCTTCTGGGTTGCAGCAGGGCTAATTGCTTAGGGTAAACACTTGTGTTTAGCTGAAACCATGGGCACACAGGCTTGGAAAGATCCACCAGAATTCAGAGCCTTACCATCATGGGTGACTATACAACAGACATTTAGTCCAGAGTGATGCACAGAGCATCCTTTTAGAAAAAACAGTCAGAACATACTCCAGAATACTCTAAGAAAGTTAAAATCTTTGTGTGAAGAAGTAGGGATATCAGTAATGTTCTGTATTTCTATGGTTGTCCCACCAGAGCACAGGGAAAGCATATAGCATGGCAATTAAACATGTTTCTTGCTTTCTCAGTACTCACACTGGGAAAAGGTCTCTGGGAGAACATTTTAGTGGCAACTGCTTTTGTTCTTTTTGCAAATGAATAGTGAAATATGAGTTGGAATAGGTAGACGATAGTTTCATTTTTTGACAAGACACTGATGAGACTGACAGTGAGCCAGTACACTCAGTCTGATACTTGTTATTTTTTCTGAAAAACACTGAATTGTGGAAATGGAAGCTGAAAAATTGGTTTAGAAATAAGAGAAAACATCCTGCAGTGAAAAAGCTACAGGATCAGCACGTTTGGAATTAAAAAAAAAAAAAAAAAAAAAGCTTTAGAGAAAGATAGGAAGGAGTGAATAAATGTCTTCCTAAGCAGAAAATGCTAGATGCCTTTTATTTAGTAGAGAGAGGACTTAAAACTAGATGCATTCAAATTGGAAATAAAACTCATTATCAATCCTCAGGTCAGACTAATGAGGCATGAAGAGAGCTCCATCAAGTCTACAGATGAGGACTGGCACCCTTCTGGAGAAGTTGCTCTAGTTTTGCACAGGCAGGTGAGCTAAAAAGGGGCAGTAGAAAGGGAACTTTTACATTTTATATACAGTTACCTACACTATGTTTATATGTTTGTACACACATGTACACATAAGGCAGAAGTGAGTACTTCATGTGTGTTTCTGGCTTTTGTCTGTCAATTTAAGACAGTGGTAGGCAGTGGTCTCTGTGGCAGGATGAAGGTTGTTTATGAGCTTCTTAGGGAAGACTTGTTAAAGTAAGATGGGTGGAAAACAAGTGTAACTTCTATTACTAATACTCTGTTAGGTTCTAAAGCAGTTATAAAATATTTTGAATCTTGAACATAAGTATAGGGTGGTTTTCTTTGATATGTGAAGGAAACAGTCTCCTGTAATGGCGCAAAGACAGCAGTTAAACCTAGTGCTTCTATTCTGTGCTTAAAATGTTTGCAAACTAGATAAAAAGATAGAAATTTGTTGCAATGGTTTTGATATGCCATTAGTGAAGTCCACCTGAATTTTGAAAAGTTTAATATATAACCAGTAGTTCTCGGAGGATATAAGAATAAAATTTTAACCAATAGATTAAAGTATATTAAGGATATGAGAGACCTAACCAGTGGATATAGTGTAGAAATGCATATGTAATTTATATAGTCTGGAGACAAATGCATTCAGAAAAGTGTTTTCTAAAGAAAAGAAATTTAACTTCTCTCCTTAATCTTGTTGCTAATAAGTGTTGCTAAAAAGAATTATATAAGGTTTGGCTGGATGAGGAGTTTGGATTTGCTAGTTTATTAATAAACATCATCTTTAAAAAGTGGTAAACTTCATTCTGCAAAATGTTATTCCTCTGCTTTGCCCATCTCCATGATTATTAGCTGAAATGATATAAAAATGTTCAACTTATTTTATTCTGCAGAACTATAATGTTTTGTAAGATAATTTAATAATTTTCATGCTTTCCAAGGCTTTAATATTGTTAATCTTTAATAATTCTTAGGGCCTGGTGATATTCTAATGTGAAAGCAAATTTAACCAGTCTAAAAAGGTTTAATGTGAAAGCACGCAGCATCTGTCGTAATAATTTAATAGTTTTTATGCAACCAGTCAGAGGAAGAGACCTAATTAATGAGGTGGTCTGGGGGGCTTGTCAGCCCGCAGCTGGGTTGTACTTCCCTTGGTGCTGGCTGCAGCCTGGGCAGCGGCAGGAGGTGGTGTGTTTCCATGCTCCGCTTCTGCGGGCAGTATGAGCCTTCTGGCAGTGCTGCGCTCCCCATAAGGGCTGGGGCTGTGGCACAGAAAGGACCATTGATGATGTCCCAGGACCCTCAGGATGTGTAGGGATGCAGAGGATATTAGTTTATGTTAAAATAAGCTATTGCAAAGGCTGCAACTAGCTAATGTTGCATTGAGCAGTGTTAATTTGATGAATATGACATGAGCTGTTTAATTTGCAATGAATCACCTCCCTGCAGCCACATTCTCACTCCTAAAAACAACAGGCATCTGATAAATCACAGCAACTGAAGTGGCAGGTAAATCTGGTGGCTACCTTAGAATTTGCATTTCGCTCTAATCCTAACAAAACAATTCTGAAGCAGGCTGAATAATTCACAGCAAACAATACTGAGATGCATTTTAGCTGTCTTTCAGTTCATAAATAATCTATCAAAAGCTTGGGAGCTTTTTAGGCTTGTCTTTATTACCAATTATTTCCTGAATCCTTTTTCTCAATAATTGGCCTGTCATACAGTAGGCAAAGATGAGATTGTCATTCTTTTGATGATCAATTCATGAGTGATAAAGGTATATGTGTATAAAAGTAAAGTACACATTTAATGATGAACAGCTCTTCCTGTAACCCTGTGTTCTCATCTGAATTATATTCATCTACTTCACATTAATTTTGGAATAATTGCATCTGCTTAATGAAAGTTAGTAAAAAATAGATATGACATATTTATCTAGGATTAAAGCATAAGGACAAAATCCATGGATTCAGATCTAGACCTTCTTCTGATGTTACCTAACTGCAGGAACACATGAACACAATTTTTTAATGCCATTTCTTCCCCATGTCAGATGAGAGCAGTGATGATGCCAGCCTCTTTTCTCAAACATATTGAAATTCTTAAGTAGATTAACTCCTTGTGATTTGTCTCTGTATCTTGTGCTCTACACCATAACCTCTTGTACTGAATTATGTGAATTTTTGATGGCCAACCTTCCTTGCTACTGTTTGTTATCACTTCTGTGTGTGGCTGAACCCAAGTCTGCAAACTGAAATTTGGAGACTGATAACAAACTTGCCTGTTCAGCTAGACTAGAAAAATATACTTTGGGATGTACACTTGGTTAGAAAAATATACTTTGTGTACATCAGTGACTTCAGGTTTTTTGAGGAGTTTACACTCTTTTAATTATAAGTGCACTAAGCGGATAATGACAGCTAAGTTGCACTTAAAAAAAAATTATTTGGTAAACTGGGCTTTTGGCTGAGGTTTGAGATGTTTACCTCAAAAGCAGAAAACAATACTGGAGCACCTGGGTCCAGTTTCCTCAAAAGACATTAGAGAAGACTGCTCTTTCTGTGGGGTTGTTAGGCATAATCAAATCAGACAGTCTTGCATGCAGCTGCTATCCTCCTGAAAAGTGTTTATTCATCAAAGTGTTCTGTAAGAGAAGAATGTTTTATAAATTCAAAGCTAAAAGACTATGTCTGGGAAAGTCTCCACACACCTTCAGCCAGTTGGGGGATGTGATCTGGCAAAATCCAGCTAGCTGGTACTGGGGAATGCCCCATGCCATAAACACGATGGCTGCATGCATTTGCACTCTGTATAATGAGAAGCCCGAGTGCAGTTGAAGAGAACTATCTGAGGAAAATTAAAAGGTGTGTCCCCTCCTCATGTGGCCAGGGGGTGGGACAGGGGTGAAAGGGAGGGGAGAATCAGAGCAGCCCATGCTGCTGTGCTCATGCTGGGAGTAAACAGAGGTGTTTTGCCTCCAGGGTTATTACTCTGATACCATTCAGTGACATTAAATTCACTTAAAGAAGAGGAAAAAATATTATATTAATCCTTTACCACCTCATTGTAATTTCACTTATCTATTTCCATGTATTTTAATGTGGTTCTGCTACACTTACTCTTCTGTCTCCCTTTCATTATAACTAGTCACAGTTCAGCAACCATGCCGCACTTGGCCCTTTTTACCTCTCCACTACGACCCACCCGACTCAGAAAACAAGCAGCTCTTCTTTCCTCTTCTCTCCTGCTATCCTACTTTAATAAATAAACCAATAGACAGAATGTTGTTCCTAATTGGACTGGACAGTAATATCTTCTGATGCAAATTAGCACCTCTGAGTGTCTCTGTGCAGCCCACTGCCACGCTGGGCTGTGGAGGCCCCTGTTGCTAGGCTCTGTTGCTAGGCATACATGGCATGAAATGCAGTGCCAGAGCAGGCAGGAAGCGTCTCTGTGTCTGTGTGTGTGTCTGTGTGTGTCTGTCTGCCTGTCTGTGTACTTCCCCACCTGTGTGCTCAGGGCTGTGCACCTGGGTCATTACTGTGGCTCATGTCCCTGTGTGCAGGTGTCTTTGCACATGTCCACAGCTCAGCTACATGGCCAACATTTGGGTCCCACTTCACCCTGTGTGGTGCAGGAGACACACATTATTTAAGTCATATGAATGCTAATAACCTGGCAGGCTGAGCACCCTGAAAAAGTGGAGTTGTAACCAGCACTTAGTCACAAAAATGTTGTCTTTTGATGCCCCTGATCTTTTTAGGAGTCTAATGCCTGTACTTGAAAACAAACAAACAAACAAAAACAACATGAAACCACCTCACTTTTCCATTGTTAAATGTGTTGTCTTTGGCTGAGTTCTTCAACTTGAGTTTCAGACAAAATATCTATTAAAATTCTGTTAACTGCAGAACTGTTTAACTCAGCGTCATGACTAAATTCTGCTTTTACAAATTATGTTGTGTTTCCCTAATCACCTCAGGTACTTCACTTGGAAGACCTTTTTTTTTCCCCACAGCAAACTATTTAGAAAAACTTCAAACTTGCCCTACTTTGAAAGATGTTTAGAATAAATTCCTGTATTTAAATCTGCTCTTGTGAGTCCACCTGTTGGCCCTTCTGTCTTAGGTCGTATTTGGTAAGGTGGAATACATGTAAGATAGAATAGCTTGTGTTTTCCTAGCACCTGAATGACATTCAGACTGGAATTGGTTGTTAACCTGAACCCCAGACTTGCCTATATCTAGCAAGGAGGTGTGGATGACCAACTAGTTCCAACCTTCCCCAGGTTGCTTTGTTAAAAAGAGATCCTGCTGTGGAGGCATGTCAACATGTTGAGATGTTGAGGCAGATCTGTTTATACAGCCTACAGTATGCATCCCTGGCCTGTTCACTGCGGGCCCCAAGGATTCAGGCTGGGACAAGCTGATCTGGGGATCTGCAGCCCAAACCCTGTTGCCCTCTCCTCTGAGGGCCCTGATGCTCCCCTTCTCTGCTCAGCAATATGTACGAGGACAGAGCCAGGGTCTTTTCAGTGGTGCCCAGTGACACAACACAACAGGATAGGCTAGGAAAAAAGAACATCTGTTCATTTGTGTTCAGACTATATTTATGAAATTGTGCTCTGCAGGGTGTTTACTTGTGGGGGATCCTAGGCTGTAACATGGGCAGTAAGACCGCAATAGATATTGAGACACTGAGGCAAGCTGATGGCTGAATCTCATCTCTGTTTTAAAGAGAACTTTGTTGACAATTAAACACAAAATTTATTTATTTATTTATTTATTTATTTATCTATTTATTTATTTATTTATTGGGCTGGGAGGATTCTTCCCCTCATCCTCTTGGTTAGAGGCATGTATTTTTATACGTCAGACAGCTTAAAGAAAGCCTAAAGAAAACCTATGCTAAATAAGCTCAGAAGCCTCATGCCTCTAAAGGGCACAGTTGACATTCCTGCAGAAAAGTATGTTCCAGGATAAGACATCAGATTTCTTTCCCTCTCAACTCTCAGCTACTTTAACCATGAGATCATTCAGTCTCTAACTCATTTGTCACTATCCATTCCTGCTGAACTGCCGTACTGCAAATTTTTGGTGCTAATCACTGGCAGCAAGTGCTGAGATCTGAATGCTGACAATGCTTTAAAGGCATAGCCCAGCTACACAGCCATAGCAAGATGTCTTTGGAGATTTATCTTGGATGTGGAAAATAGGATAGACTGGGAGTCAAGCTCACCCGTTCAGGGAATGGAAAAGAATTTGTGACTGAGAGATGCACATACAGGGATATAAGCGTAGTTCTGTATTTTAATGCGAATGAGTAAACAGTCAGCACTATAATAAATCTCCAAGGCATTTGATCCCAATAAACCGTCTTAATCCTTAGGGCTATTCTGGCAGTGAGAGATAACTGCACAGAAGCTGAAATGTTCTTAGCATAAAACCCATATATCTATGTTTACTCTGCACGTTGGAGGGTTTCAGACTCTTCTCTCCTCCTCCCTAACACTGATGTACACTTCATCTGCAGTCTGCCAGCTCCTTACCTCACTAATAAGAGCCTTTTAATTTGGACTTCTATTGTTGCCAGTAAGGTCCAAGACAAACACAAAATCAAACCATAGTATAATGCTTGGGCTGATGCTTCCCTAGTGGCATGCCCTCTTCGTCAATAGAATGTTTCACTAAAGATAAGACTATTTATTTTTATTTTTTAACGAGCCCTATATGTGAGCTTGTGCTTTGTGGGAGGATGTATTTCCACATCTCCGTGCTTAAAAAGCCTCCGAGGTGAATGTTTTTGTGGCCATTGTCTCCCGGTTGCTGCATTGTCTTCATTGTTGTCTGCATTGCAGGCAATGAACTATGGCTTAGAAATGCAGAGGCAATAAAGTGCTGAAACTTATTTAATTTGTTGCCCTCAGTGAAGACTGAATGATGCTTATGAATGACTGAGAGCAAGAACATATTCTGCATCCAGAAGTAGGTAGTGTGTCTTCAGGTTGTGTCACCACAACATATTTGTACCTCTCAGCCAAAGACTTGGTTAAAGAGGATCATTGATGTGCTGCAGCCCACCTGCTATGCAAGGCTGAGCCACATGCAAAGTTTGTGACTTTTTCCTTTTATTCTGATGGTCCTTATTCCAGCATTTGTCCCTCTACTGTTTCAGTCCTTGTACCTAAAGACATTTCAGCCCTGTCCTGTAGCTCCTGAGGATACAGAAACATAGTAGAAGAATAGGAGAATTGAATCTATGTTTTAGAACATGGTTATTCATTTGATTTTGAGTGCTTCAAGGCCTGGAACTGGGATTTGAGTTCCTCTCACAGTTATGCAAATGACAGTGTTGAACATGACAGCAAAAACATTAACCTGGATGGCATCTGCTCTAAGTGGGGCAGAACAGTCATTTTGCATTGATGTTTCACATTTAGGCTTAGCTCTATATTGTGTTTTTGGAAAAAGCATCTCTATTTCTACTTCACATTGTTTGGAAAGGACTTGTAAGGATTTATATTAAAGGAAGCTGTGAGATGTAACTGCACAGGTGGCACTGTGTTAGCATATGGGATACATTAGGTCATAAAATTTGTTGGGAAATTTGTGATGGAAAGTATGGAACCTTTAGTTTATGTAAGGAAAACCAGGCACATGATTGCTGTGGTAACATCTGGAAGGGACAGTTGAACTCTAGCATCTCTGACAGAAACCTTAATGACTGACATGAAAAGGGGCTGAAAGAGACTAACAAAGGGATGTACAGTCCAACTGCTCACCTCTTTAAAGCTTATCACTTAATCAACTAAATAGTGACCATCTTTTGCATCTTTATATCTTTAGGTGATGATTTTGTTCCACAGTCATTGCACAGCTGAAATTCATTAAAGAGCTCCTTCAGTGCTCTCTGAATGCTATGGCAAAGCCTTTCTTGAGTTTGCTCAAGAAATTAGTTAGTCCTCAAGCTTCAGTATGTCATAGTGCTAAACCATAAAGTGTATTTACCCTGCATATGTATGTTTAGTTCAACAGCCCAGCAGATGGACTGGGTTTGCATTTTCCCAGAAAGCTTATTTTGTTCCGTTGTTAGAGAAAAATGGCACTAGGTCAATTGAAAAGTAATAATACAAAGTGTTTTCAGCTATAAAAATAATAATTGAAAATCTATTTACAGATTCTTTTATATAGAAGAAACCTTGACATTATGGACACTAAAAACCAGACCTGTTGAGGGGCTCAGAAATCTCAAGTAAACTGAGAATCCTAGGCCTTTGGCAGTTTACTAGATGCTCAGTGTTAGCAAGGTTTTAAGGAGTAGAAACTGCCCTCCAAAATTTCCTTTGTTACTGAGTAAACCTTTACAATGCATAGCATCATGATTTTTCTTCCTGATCATAATGTGGCTAACATTTTTTAAAATTAGTGAAAACCATGAGTTAAAGGAAAAAGAAGTCCACAGTGTTTTAAAAGCAAACTTTCAGAGGATTATGGAATGGTAACATGCTCCGTTTACTCTAAGGGAAGCTTTACCATCATCTTCAAAGGAAGTAGTACTAGGTTCTGAATGTTTGTGATAGTTCTAAACCAATTTATCCAGATAACAAGATCTTTGTTAGTTAGAACCTTGGCAACACCATGCTCTTCAGTGCAGACTGTGAAAGATAACAATCAGCCTCAACTTCCATTGACCCAGGAGCTGAAGGGTTGTAGTATGGCGTTTAGTCTTAGTTGCTATGATGTAATAAAATTGTGTTGTCATTTATGTTATAATAATTGGTATAAAAACTTGTTGTTAACAAAATATTACAGAATGAGGCAGTGATTTTCTGCAGGAATTTGCAGCCGGTAAATAATTCTCGTTAAACAGAAGTTGCTTTGGGTATTCAAATGAATGCATGTGCATATGGTTTTACCAGTATATATAAACGTAGGTTGACATTTTTAATAAGCAGTTGGTAACCCAATTCTTTCCACTTTAAAATGGTTCTTTCTTAGTTTAAAAAGGTTTTATTTTCTTTTCAGAAGTTCCTTTATTTCTGTTTTGTCTTTGAAAACCGACAGCCAGGTCTTTTTTTAGAGAAGCTGAAGTTAATGTGAGGACTGAATATATTCTACCTCTGGCAGCACCACAGTGTACTTTGGAGGCATGAGTAAAGAGAGGGGGAGTCCAGAAGCTTTGAGAGCTGATCTTGTTACAACTATGGATTTTTGATATAACCACAGGCAAGTCTCTTTGTCTTAGTTTCCACTCTTGCACAGAGGAGATACTAGCATCAACTCACAAGGGAACTGTGGATGTAAATTAATGTTTGTGAATCAGGAAACAATCAGGAATGAGTAAATCATCAACCATTATACAATGAAGCACAAGCGCCAGGGATCAAACACTTAGTGCAAATAGACTTACCAGAACAGTCCTGCCTAGGCGAGGTTGGGATTCTGGGAGAAAGCAATGATGCAAGTAAACTCTGGTCCGTAATGCAGATTGCCAAAGAGGGCTTGATTTGAATTACACAAACACTAGTAGTGCTGGCACTTCTCTGCTCTTGCATTCTTGGCTTTGGAAACCAAAATCCCATTCTTCATCTGCTGCTGTAGTAGGTACCTGACTTCATGCTTCATGTGGGCTCTGTCTCCCTTTCCATTTGCTCTTACAAATAGCCCTTGGATATTTTTCCTCAGAATGGGATTCCTTATATGCTGTGAATGATCCTTCCATTAACTACTTTCCATCCCTCTGCTAAAGATTTGTTACCACCACCTCATATATATATATATATAGCCAGCTTATACTGGCTGTAAATTACTGTTCTGAGCTGTAAGACTGAGAAACGTGAAGAACTATCAGAACTGAGGAAATCATTTTGATATCATTGCCGACAGTTTTCGGAACCTTTATTTCTCCCATTTCTACTTTTCATGATCTGATTCAGTCCTGTCTTGTGGTCCAGTCTTTTAACACTTTATGTAACTACTCTTGAAATCCAAGTGATTTTTTTTTTCAGTGTTCCAAAGTCTTTGGCAGCAATATTAAATATATCAGTATTTTATTAAAAATCTTTTCTCATGAGTTTAATTTTCCTATTGCTCCTGCCAAAGCTGTTAGGCATAGTGCCTGGCTTACAAATCACTGAAGAAAGCATGCTTAAGTTTTTCCCAGCTCTTTGGCTCAGGACATCACTGGCTCCATGTGGAAGTTTCTCCTGGACTGTCTTCTGTGAACAGGTGGACAAAAGAAATATATGGAGTGGTAGATGAAATTTTTGAATGACTTCAAGTTGTGCTTGGTGGCAGGAGTAGAAGTTTGTGCTTCTGTTGGTTTTATACAGGGCTTGGTATCATGAAATTTTATTTTTGTCTGCTTCAAATAAATTTAAGCAAATAACATGCTCATGCAGCTCTTTGCTAGTGTGTTGAAGTGGACTTCTTTCCAGGTAATTTATAGCAGAGCTGTGCCACCTTTGATTTTGAATCCCACTCTGGAGGCAAGTAATTCTGTAAACCATATATTTAGATGGTTTACAGAGATCTTGTCCACCACCTGCCTGCATTATTTGGTACAGGAAAAGCCCATGCAATGAGCATTAGTTGATTATCTAACAATTACAGTGAAAGGGCCTCAATGTTAAAGGTATTTATGTAGCTGATTTTCCCTGTTTTCAGTAAGAATTAGTAACTTTAATACCTTTAGGCCCTTTTTCAGGTATATGCAGTCCAACATAATGTTTTGCATGTGTATGCTCTGTTCCTCTCTCATGTAATCAACGTGAACAAATTACAAACACTAAACCCCCCAGGCTAAAATATTTACTGAAAATTTACTTTGAATAGCACCATATTTGCTGATCAGTGAAAGACAGCATGAACATGCTTTCCAGACAACAGAGGTTATCAGAAAGATTTGGAGCCAGACAGTCTCCTGCATTTATGATAGACCTGGCTTGCAATACTTCATTGCAACCACGACAAATTTGTCCTCAGAGCCCATCCAGGAAGTTGAGTAGCAGGTAATTGTCTTTCTTCTCTTGTGAGTGTCTCTGGTCACCCTGGAGATTGAGTGATACTGAGAGCTGGAAGGCAAGTCTCATTGCCTTTCCCTCAATCTGTCACAGCTTGACTGTGTGGAGGAAAGACAGTGGTTTGTTCTGCCATGCAAGCAGTACTTTCTGTGGAGCAATGTTAACCCTGACAGCTAGAGACTGTCATGATAGAATGGGAACGGCTGCACATAGCTACCTGTACATACTCACAGGGCACATGACAGGATGTGTGATCCTGCAGGTTCCCTCCACACTGAAAGCATAAAAATTGGCATTTCTATATTAAAAAACAAGAAAACAAACAAAAAAACACATGCATAGCTTTGGCTTTAAGTGTTGAATCACACCCTTTAATTATAATTCATGTGTCTTTGCCTTTGTTGGAAGTTACCACCACCTAATGGCTGAATATGATGTCCAGTATGGAATTGGGAGTAGGGATGTTTGTTTATTAATCATTATGATCAAACTCTCTGAAGATTATGTTCTCATTTATTGGGGAGGAAAACCAGCTAGCCACAGCAACTGTAGAGAAGAGCAGCATATACTGCCCTTCCCTCTCATTGCAGAGATAGGGGCAGGAGTACTCAAAAAGGAACCAGCAGTGAAGCTGCTCCTCACTGCTCCTTTCATGTAATACTAGAACGGGTAAGAATGGAGCATGTCAGTGCTCAGCTCTGCATGAAGCTCTAGCACTTGGCCTTGGGAGGTTGTGCTGAACAGTTTCAGGAAGAGTAGAATGAGGCATCTAATACAGGGATCTTCAGAAAGTGAGTAGTTGCTTACCTGTAGAAAAATGCTGAGAAGAGACATAACTGATAAGCCTTGGTCCTTGAAAAGAGCTATATCACTAGCTGAGGGATCATGGTATGGTAATGGTGTGTGCTCCAGATTTTCCAGGTACTGGAGCAAATCCGGCAAAGGGCCACAAAGGTGGATAAGAAACTGGAGCATGTGTTGTACAAGGAAGGGGATGATAGAGCTGGGACTGTTCAGCCTGGAGAAGAGAAGGTTCAGTGAGGCACCCTTTATCAATAGTGTATAAATAGCAGATGGGAGGTTGGAAATAAGAGCAAGCTAGGCTCTTTTCTGTGGTGCCCAGAAAAAGGACAAGAAGCAATGGGCATATGTCAAAACATATCCCATCTGAACAAAACGAAAAAACTTGCTTGCTATTGAGGGCTGTCAGACACTGAAACAGGTTGCCCAAAGAGGTTGTGGAGTCTGTGGGGATATTCAAAACATGACTGGACATTGTCCGGGGCAACCCACTCTAGCTGACCCTGCTTTGGGGAGGTTGGGCCTGGAGCAGATGATCTCCAGAGTTCCCTTTCAGCCTCATCAATTCTGCAGCTTTGTGATCAGCCAAAACTACCCAACAATTGTACACCTTTCAGGCAAAAATGAAACCTCCTTTCTGGTATTTTCATTTTGCCTAAGTAATAAAATGGTCATTACATGACAGAGAAGATAAAATGAGTGGCCATAGCTACTGCGTTAGGGTACTTTCAGGCAGAAATTTCATGGTTCACATAACATTTCATAATGATATGAATTATAGATGGTTTCAAGTAAAGCATTGAGATAAAAAAATATTTTTTTTTTCTCAGAACACCCACTACTTGGTGATAAATGACTTTTCCACATGATGAGAAGAGATCATTGTTAAGTTCAGACCTAGATCTTCCTCATGCCAACTGACCTTTCCAGTACTGGGAATGTTAGGTACCAGTCATCACCCAGGAGTGTCATGATTTTGGGAGAGGGACAAGCGTGGAGAGAAGTTTGTGGTTTAGAGCCTTGTGATGGATTTGTAAGGTATTAGAACATGATTCACAAAGAACTGAAAGCAGCTAAATGAAAAAAAAAAAAAACACATTTACATATACATGCATATTCTCACCCATGCAAACATTATTTAAAAAACAAAAAAAAAAAAAAAAA
>VXAV01009765.1:122962-144815 GCA_013399715.1 Alectura lathami
CATTATGGTTTAGGGTTAGGGTTAGGGATAGGGTTTGTCTTCCTGCTGTGGATTGTCTTGGAATAATGTTATTTCCATATCAAAACTGAAATAAAAACAAGCCAAAAATGGTATTTTTGTGCAAAATGCTACTGGGGAATTAACTAAGCTGTACACAACCTTGAAGAATGCTGAGAAAAATACTTAAGTGCAAGCTTCTGCAATTAAAATGAATTACACAGGAGTTAATAGAATTTTTTGACCTGCTAGTTTCCTCATGCTATAAGAAGTCATCGGGACTCCAGAATTGAGAATAAGCCCTTCAATCTCCTTCTCAATCAAGTACAAGTCAAAATACTCCTCATAATTAATACAAGGATTGCCCCACAGTCATGCTGAAAAGGCTAGGCCAAATACCCCATCAGTAAAATGAGGTGATGTTGGGTACACTGTGTAATATCTGGTTTCCTGTGGAGGAAAAATATGGTTGTGTGCTGCGAGACTGCTACCGATGAGATCACTACCAACCAGACTGCTCATAGGTTCTACCAAAATACTGCTGGGCAGTGGCAGAAAATCCTAGGTAGAAGTGCTTTTATTGAGTAAGCAGAAATAAATACAGTTACAGTTCTTCCTCCAAAAAGCTAAAGGAGGGAACGTCAACCTTTTAGGCAGTATGTTAGGTGGTGTTCTCTCACATCGGTTCAGAGAATGTGTGACACTCTTTCCTTTTGATTATACTAATGTTTAAATGCACCAGAATCCCCTTGAGAACTCAGGCAGAAGTGTTTGGAGACAGAATGGCAATGATTAACAATCTGTGCTTTGAAGTCAGTTTCACCAGGCAGCCTTGTCATTGCGTCAAAATACAATGGAGCCAACTAACGTACGAACTCTCTCTCTCTGAAACACTGCAGGGGAGCCCTTTGTAAAGCAGCTTTCAACATGTGAACCAGTTCTGTCTATCATTTGGAAAGGACAAGAGGGGATATTACTGTGATCCAGGCATTTTGGGATGGATTTTTGGCAGGACTTTTTGTTTGTTTGTTTTTATGGGTAGTTTTAATGCTAGCTGGGAAGTGCAGAAGCATAAAGAGGGGGTGTCGTTTTTGCAGATTTCTTTTTGAAAGTTCAGGATTACAGTGGTGAAAGGCTGCTGCAGGCAAGTTTGAATCCTCTTTTTCTACACAGTGAATAACTGAAATAAACTTTACAGTGATTCAGGAGCCAAAGCTTTAAGCTGTTTATCAGAAGTTACATTAAAGCCAGAAAGTGGCTGGGAAGGGTATTTGCTTTGTTTGCAAAACAGATTGGATTAGAAGAGAAATATGTTACTGAAAAAGTTAACCTTATATTGATGATAATTATCATACTAGGGCACACTTCAGGACAGTAAAGATAGTATGTGCATGAATAAAGCTGAGGAGCTGGACACCACTGACCCTAAGGACTTTATGAAGTAAAATTCAGGATAACTGACTTCTGCTACTGATTAATTCTACTGCTCATTGGTTTATCTTCACACCAGGATAAGATAAAGTATATCCCACTCTCACAAATGATTTTTTTCTTTCTAACTTGCAAAACGTCTTTTTAAATTTTTTTTTTATTTTTTTTTTTTTAATAGAGCTGTTAATATTGATAGACCAGAACGGGTCAGCTTGTTGTTGAATCATTATTTGAAGAGATATATAGTCTTGAATATTTACTTACATACTTGAATGTATTCTCCATGTGGCTGCTTACTGTATTGCCTGAAATATTTACATTTAAATTTTAAGGTCATTGTTAGAAAATCAGCTAAAAAAAGACTTTGCATAGCTATTAACCATCATGTCTTATCTTCATGGTATAATTCACAGGACCATAACAATCATGACTACCTGTGAAATGAAAGTTAACTGCAAGCCAAGCCTAACAGGATGGAAGGTTAATTAAAAGAAGCTAAAAAACCCTTATCATATTAGGCTTTCCTCTGTTATGACATGATATTACACTGTTAGATTTTAATAGGAAAGTCTATTACTTTCTCATAGACTCTAATTTCCTCTATCTGTATGAGCTGTATTTTCTTGCACAAAACTTTTTTTTTTTTTTTTTTTTCTTTTGTACTTATTTTCCTCCGCTCCGCAATTATCCCGGGTGAAAACGCGATGACTTTCCGGAGACNCCAATTGATGGTCTTATGCACAATCACAACAGAGATGGTAATATTACATTAAAGAACAAACACTGTAATTGGTAATTCTGCTATTGGCAAAACCTGCAAATTTCAACTTTGTGAATGAATTAAAAAGCTGTTCAAATTCTGACCTCAGTGCCTTGGGGTTTACCGGCATATTACGGTAGTAGTGAACTGCACTGTTTTGAAGTTAGAAGAAAAGTTTCACAATTCAAAAGACTCACTACAAACAATTGGGCCTGTCTGGCTCCTTCTGAGCCATTTGAAAAAGGACAATAACATGGGCAGACACATGGACCAACAGTATGCTGGAGAAGAACTGGCAGATTTGCCAGTCATTCCCAGTGTCTAAACAATGCATGTTAGACTTTAATGATGAAGTTAAGTGTTTAATGCGAAGTGGCTTATTTTCACTGCCTTCCATTGCATTGAGTTATTCATCAAAATGGAAACATGTCAGAAGCCAAATTATCAATTGATTGATTTCAACTGCATGTTAAACAGGTACGTGCAAAAGATGCTCTCCTTCTCAACATTCAGTTATTTCAGATACCTCATTCTTGAATATGTGAACGCTCTGTGCTTTCAGAAGTTTGTCTTTGGCTGTTTATTGGCTAACTGCTCCATACAAGGAACTCGAAACTGCCATTGCCACATTGCAACTCCATCCTAATTTCATATTATTATCTTATTTAAATGTCAGGTAATTTAGTAATGAAAACATCACTGGAAAAATAAGGAAAAAGGGAACGAAGGGGCAATTCAAATATATAGCTGTAAAGAAAGGGAAGAATTCATCACAGATATACTAAGCTTTGGAATAAGATGAAAGCTACATGTGCTCTGTCTTCATAGGAAGGTTAACAGTGCACAGGGTTAACTAGAAAAGTACTTCATTTCTGCTCTTTGACAGCTTTACCTTAAAAAAACACATTCTACTTTGAAAACTCTGCCATGGGTTTCCATGTTTATTATGTCTCAGTGGATGCATTTCAAACTTAAAAAATATTTTATCTATTTCCAGCTTTAAAGATATTCTTCATACCAACTCTCTGCCAACTCAGTTTGGGATCTAAGAGTCAAGTTCATGTCTCCTATCATCACCACTCATAATAACTAAAGATTGTAGGTCAAAGTGTGCCCTCAGCAGCGTTGGAGCTACCCTATTGACTTCAGTGGTTTTACAGAAATATTACTGACTGAACTTGCAAATTGGATGTGGGTAAATGACTCTACGAAGAAGTGAGAAACAGATTGGAACCCAGCCTAGATTCCAGTGCTGTGTGTGCTCTGCAGGGACTGACAGGATACAAAACCACTAGAGCCAGTGGACCAGACTCCAAAAGCAAACACATGTATCAGTGAGGATAAGATAAGAATTTATTTGTTTGCTAATCTACAACATTCAGGTATAGCCATAGGTGAAATTGCTCCTTTTGCTTTAACAAATACGGATTTTTGTATTTTGATTTTTGAAAAAAATCATTTCATTCAGAAATATTTCCTCCTCTTCACCAGCGCAATTCTTCTTTTAACCTCAGTAACAGAGTTTCCTCCTCCCTCCTCTGCAACATCTACATGTCCTACAAATCCTCTTCTCCACGCATCTGTCAAACTTTCTCCATGTATCTCTCAACTAAAGCTTGCTAGTGAGTCACCTAAGAAAGTAGTCTTCTGACTTCTCTGATTTCAGTATTTATAAAGTGGTGATAACAGTATTCATCCTCCTTATTAAAGGTCTGTAAAGCTTCTTTTCAGTAACTGCACAATATATTCAGTCTGAGACAAACAAAGCTACTGTACTTACAGTACATTTCTAGTCAAACACAGTACCAGCCATACAGGGCTGGGTGTTCTGTCAGATCAGAACGAAATGACCCAAAACATTAACAGGTGTAGAAAAAAAAAGGGAAGTTGCAAAGGCTTACTTCAAAGACAGAGCATAGTTTCTAAGCAAAAGAAGGCCTCATTTCTGCTCTCTTCTAGAACATTAATATGCAGAATACAGATGCACCAAATGGGCTCAAAAAATTAAATGAAAGTCAGAAGGTGCCTGGTCTCAGAAAAACAACAGGCATGTCCTATGTATTAAAACCATGTAAAATAAAGTACAGCACTGCACTAAAATACAGCAAAAATGTAGATGATATATACCTCATAAGAACAAGCTGGTGCAGTCGATGGCTGAGCTTTGAAATGCTTTGGCTAAAGCCACTCCTTTATGTTGCACCATATAGAAATGTTTTCATACTGTGATTTGAATCTGGCTAATTCTATCCTGTGATTTTTTTTTTTTTTCTCCACAAATACCTATAGCAACTCAGCTAAATACTTTCTTTCATTAATCCCTGTAAAAACTGAATGCTCTCAACATTTCACAAGATCAGGCTGCCAGCTTTTCCAGCCATGTGGTGAATGCAATTAGTGATTATGCATGCACTTGCATACGTACAGGAACCTACACATCATTTTTTAATTTTTTGACCACAATAATATTTAATTTGCCTCCAGATTCCAAACTGCTACAGAGATCCAAGTGCTGACTACTTCATTTTCCAAAACAGAATCAACATCACATTCATAAATACACAGGACAAAAGGCTTGGAAAAGATTTATAAACAAGTAAGGAATGCAGTGAAAAAGTTTTGCTCTTGGTATTTTACACCTATCAGCTAACTTAGTCACTCTGGAATTCCTTCTGAATACAGATTTTTTTTTCATGTATGCAATGAATTTCACAGTTCATTGCTTCTGATCTGACGTTCAGGTCTCCTAAAGTACCCTACATCTGAAACATTAAGTTTCACACTGATACAGTTTTATACTGAAAATAATGCTTCTACGCATTATTGCCAACTTACATTGGCATTAAGGTACAGCAAGTGCATAACTGCTTGCAGTAGACTCATAGACCTGAAATATAACATGCAGCCTATCTCCTAGGGACCAATGCAGGATATTACCAGCACTCTGTTTTCGTAGCTGACATATTTGCTTGAAATATCTGAAATCCATCACCATATTCTGTCTGAATAATGCTTACTTTTTTTTTTTTTTTAATATTCCTGTTNAATTCCTATTTCCCAGTGCTCCAGTCAGAGATGCACAGCTCAAATTTCTTGGATTTTAGAAAAGGAAACTGCATTTGTCATCCCTTAATCCTCTGTTGCAGAGAATCTCTTTCCTCCCCACCAGCTCCCTATGCTTATTAAGCTTTCCAACTATTTTCAGAACTCAGGCTGGATAAGCAGAGGCTTCACTGTAATGGAGCAGAGAGATAACAGTGCCACTCTACATGGCTTTGTCACTTCTACTCCTGAAATGATGTGTACAGCTCTATGCATTTCATTACCAGAAAAGAACAGCACAAGACAAAACAAAAGAAAAATCTGATAAAGAACTGCTGTTCAACAAGGAACAATGATCTTTGCTCTAAGCTCATGTCTGAAATCTTTAACTTCACTGTAGATAGCTCATTTGTCTTGTTTTGCATTTGCTAAAATCTCATTTGTATGAGAAAATTAATGTAATATGACACACCACAGTAAAAGCTGTCATTGCCCTAACATGACAGGATCCCCAGAAAAATGACCTCCTGGAGTGTGTATCTGACAGAAGGTTTAAGAAATCTGGAGGATCAAACTGCAACCTTTGTTTAAAAGTGAAGGAGAGATTAACCGAGGTTTGAATGTGAAAGAAGAATTAAGACTCCAAGGTCTTATTTCAAGTCCTGCCATTCACACAGTCCTTAAGGGCCTGGTCCACAAAAGGATTAACTATCTCTTGTCAGTGTATAAATCTAAAATTTAGATCTTTGAAGCAAGTGCTCAGCTGCGCTAATATCCACAAAGCTCCTCTCAGATGTGGGATAAAGCATGGTAATACAGCTATAAAATTGGACTTCCACACACACAGCCATTCCTGGGATCCAACTGCTGAAATACTTTTTAAATAAACACATTAAATATTTAGATGGCATCAGAAATCAAATCCCCATAAATACAAGGAACAAAATTGCTTTTATAGGAATTTTAAGGCAAAAGCAGTAAGTATCAATGCCTATTGATATTCTGTCATAAACCTGGGCCTTCACAAAATGTCTGTTTTTACAAGGCGTACAGATGTGTGTTGCCTCATTTGATGCTCAGCTTCTTAACTAATGAGCTTTAACGGAAGCTAAGCAAATTTGGTATGGAAAAAGAAACAAAACTCAGAACACTGTAAACATTTCTGTGTGAAGACAGTTTTCTCACACCAGGAACTCCAGGCCTGGCAGCTCATAAGAGTTTCTTAAGCTATCTGAACTGGCAGCTCGTGTTTGGACTCTTGCCACTTACAAGACAGGACAATGGGAAACTTGTAATTTTCACCAGGAAGGAACGGTCAACTGAGAGGCAAAGAAAAAAAAAATCCCCAGAAGAATAACGAATCCACTCATTCAATAATAAATGAGGTATAGATGACTGAGGCTCATTTATCCTAAGCTAACACTTTGTGTTTGTCATAGAAAGCACTACCTGAACCCACATTCTTCAGCAGAGAAGTGTTTAAATATATTGGCAGAGAAAGCATAAAAGCAAGCTACCTCACCAGGTTTCCCTCCTCATAGGGTATGAAGGAAGCATTACTATTAACAAAGTGACAAACACAAACACAAATGGTTGCTTTCATCTTTAAACTACCCTGCTATTAGAATAGAGGTGCTCCAGGCATAACATTTGCAGTTTGTTTTACCAGCTGTTTCTAAAAATATCGCCTTAGTGAAGAACACTTTTTGTCCTCTCTCCAAAATAATTCGTTTGCTTTTCCTTTCTAAGGGAAAAATGATAGATATGGAAAACAGCATATGCTGCAAAGATCACACAGCTTCAGGGATGGACTTTTACTATTGCTATTCAAAATATAATGACAAGCTATGAATGAAACAACTGAAGATGCTGAAATATACTGGCCCAACTCCTTTGATAATTGTAATCAAAGGTTTTATTCTTTTAACACAACTGGTAGAGAATTAGTGACAGATGTTTTCTATGGGGAAAAGTAGGCCTTAATGTTCTGGAGAACTTAACAGGGGAGAAAAGAATTAGTACCCTGAAAACTATTAGTGTCCTGATTCATGCAGATGTACACCTGTTGTGACAAAGATCCATGAAAGAAGGCCATTAAAAACTTTGAAATATACACAATAGTTACTGAGTTACAAACAAAACAAAAAGAAAAGCCCCTGTTTATTTTCCAGTTCACTCACTATTCTGAAAACCATAGAATGTGTTATACAGCAATCTACATATATGCATATCTTTTGTGAACTAGTTGTTTTAAGATAAAAAACACAAAAAAGTTTATTTTGCAATTAGATACTTTGTTTGAATACAAACTTTATTTTTATTTTTTTAAACAGATTTCAAATTTTAAATTTTAATTAATTCCATTAATTTTAAAGAAATTTTCATTTTAGGAGTCACATCATTTTCTCCATTTGAATTTGACACAGACGACTCAGAGAAAACTAGATGGTGGCCTCACAGTACTTTATCAACACCAAATCTTCATGTTTTACAAAAAAAGAAAAAAAAAATTAGGGAAAAACATTTTTAACTACCATTTTAGTCTCTGTACTCTGTTTGAGTTTACATAATATGTTTAAGCAGAGAAGTGAAGGGTTTCAGGCAAACCCAAAAACCTCTCAGTTATCAAAAAACAAAGCTCAAAGTCGTTCATCATTTCATGCTCAGAGCTCACTTACTCTACTGCTATGTGGAGCATGTCATGGTGTTTTGTTCATGGGAAGGCTATCCAGCAAAGCCCCATCCTTCAGCCACTGGAATAAAGGCAAATCTGGTAGTATGACCAACCCACTGTACAAAAAAAAAGAAAAAAAGACTATTTTTTTCTCTTTGTGTGTGTCAAACTTAAAATTTATAAAGCCCCTAAGATTTTAGCAGTGAAAATCAGCACTCACTAAAACTAAGATCTAAAATTAGTCAAACTTGTTTCAATAACCAGAGAAAAAAGAATTATTAACATCCATTAGAAAGCATATAACAAAAATATTAAGTTCAAAATTGCTTTGCATGTCTGCTCTCCAGCAAAGACAGAACCTTTTCCCCTTTTAAATGTCTCTGTCATTCATTCTTCTCATATTGACACAGGCTGAAACTAGTGAAGGGACAAAAGTGTTGGAACATTCTTGTTGCTTTGAAATAAGTTAATTTTGAGATTTTGTATGCTTGGCTATAAAACGGTTGTAGTTCCTCCTGAATGCCGAAAGAGGAGCTGATGATCCTTGTAACACCACTCCAGGGGACTAAACATCTTCAGCTTTTCTGAGATCCAGCACAAGTCCAAAAATGAATCCTTCAGTTTGGAACTTTTATAAGCTTTTAGGAACATATTTATTAGTGCAATTAAAATGTAGAATATTCTGACAAAGTAGTGGACATCTGAGATACCACACCAAGTCAGTCTAATTGTTTTTCTTTTTTTCTTCCATCTCTGGTTGCAAGACCAACATGATCTTTGTCTCCTGCTCCTCACATGACACTTAACCATTAACACTTCATATAATAAGAACTGGGATTCTCAACTGTTTACAGATGAGATAAAGCACTGATTTCTACCTCTTGCAATTAATAAATTGAAACTGAAATAGAAAGGGAGAATGAAGGCAAGGTAATAACCCTTTTGACCTAATTATAAACTTTGCTATCTTACGATGTACTTGGGTTGAGCATGGACGCAGAATAGGTTTTCCTGCTCTGTTAAGGTATCATTCCAGCTGTTGTCATTCATGTGAATACCAGTACTTTTGCACTGCTAACACGTAAAACACCTTCAGGTCTGGGCATGATGACCAGAAGAAATACATAATAAAAGTCTTTAGGAGCAAAACTGTATCTGTGCCTGTAGTATCAGTAAAATGCTCAGTATGTTTTCTCTCTAATGGGATGCCTCCCTAATCTCCTAAAAGACTCATGCATATTATTTATCTTCCAGAAATTAGATAGCTCCTTCTTGTCTAAAGGTAATGAATCAGTTGCTGTGGATATTTAAGGGTCCAACACACACACATCTGCCTTTGAGGCAAAATCTTTTCCTGAGTCATGTGCTACCTCTCCTTTTTCACTGAATGTGTCATTGTCTATTTTTCCTTTCTTTCCCATATATTTTATGAAGCTGAAAATCAAAGCTAACAGGGACAAAAAGCAAGTCCCAGCAGGTTGAAAATATCATATCTTAGTATTTTAGACATGTGTCAGCTTGATAACATAGGCACAGTACTAGAAGGATTGCCAGAATGTGACAGTGCACATGGCTTTGAGTTCAGAGAACACGCTTATAAAAAAAGTCTGGAAGGCAGCAAGGGCAAGGTAGCCAGACTGTGGATCTGATCCTGATCTCCTGATCTTAGATAGAAAAGCAGGGAAACTTACACCAGCTAAGTCAGGCTGGAGAAACTGTGAGGTTTTGAAGCAAATATCTGATTGAGACACAAGTTCAAATGATAGAAGTGTTGGTACAAAAGATCTGTATGTTGTAGTCTGCTCATGGCATTAATTTATGTAGCCTGAACATGGTTCATTCCAATTGCAATTTCTAGAGGAAAAAAACTGATATTTAATGAAAATCATACCATACTGATAATCCCTGACATGGAAATACTTGGCTTTTGTATTTTTCACTTGATTCCCTCTACAGTTAATTTCAGATAGTTCCTGTTACTTTTGTAGGCTCGTACCTATTTCATAAAAATACACAGTAATGTTACATGCCACAGCAATTAAGGATAGTAATAAAACCTTAACAATGACCTAGTTTGCTTGTGTATTTTTGGTAGTTAGCAATACAGTATAATTTTACTGTATTGCAGAGCAACTTGCACCTGGATATCAAAGTCCATTAAAATATTAATTACCTCTCCCTCATTCCCTTCATCTCTACCTCATTTAGCTAAGAAATATTTCATTTACCCTGCTTTGCAGGTAGCAAATGAGCAACACTGATGCAAAACCAGAGAAGGAGCTGAGAGGAGACGCATGCTGCAGGTGAGACTTTTTATCACAGGCTTTAACATCTCAACCCCAAGGTCTCCCTGTTGCACAGTGAGAAACAGCACAGGGGATGAAGACAGCAGCCTGCCTGGAGACAGAAAACAAAAGTATGAACTACATCAAGTGCCAGAAATCTCTCTATAGGCTCAGTGGGATAAAAGGGAGCACAGCAGGACCTGCAACAGCATCTCCTGCGCTGAAGGAGCCTGTTGCTCTCTGCAGGCGGCACAGCAGCTGCATCCTGTGATCAGAAGTAGCCCTTTGGCAGGGCACACAGCTCACCCACAGCCCAGAGGGTAGCTTCCTGATGCTGGGACACCTGATTAGCTCACCACAATGCTCAGATGGGAAGGTTGCTCTGACCTTGCGGTGCAGGGGGACTAAATCTCAGATTGTGCTGCTCCAGTAGCACCTGTCACTTGAGCTAAACAAAGTTTGTCTTGCTGTTTGGGCTTAGGAAGCCCAGCTCGACTGTTCTGGTTTTTCTGACAGAGGGCAGTATTACACAAAACCATGAGCTTGTTGATTCTATTGTAATTTCATAAATAGTTGCTTTATCTAAGCAATTTAAAAGAGAAAGCTTTAGATTTGGTAGGAATCAACAGCTGCAAAAAACATAGAAATCTAAAATGTAAATCTAGCAAGCTTTAAATGCTGACACATTTTTACTGTAATTAATATCACACAGTAATATCTCTTGAATCATATATAAGTTAAGAAAAGTGAAGAAGCCTAAGATGATTGGTTCTTACTTGTGAAAGAAAAGGGATCTTCTTTTTATCCCCTTGCAAGTACGGGACACATCTTGGGAAGTTAAATGAAATAATTAGATGAAAAAATTCCATGTTGGAGATCTGAACATATTCCATCACTTCCCTCTTCTGGTAACTTTCAGATTAAATATATTGTGCTTGTGAGGAAAGTTCACAGATTTTGTCATCTCATACCCTCTGCAGAACAAACTAATTAGTGCAAAAACAAATGAGATTTTTAGTTAGTCTAAAGGTATGTGTCAGTAAGCTTTTTGTGACATCCTGCACGTCATCTACAAGGGTACTGGCTGCCTCTTCCCCCAGGAGCTTGAGCTTGTGCCCATGCTGATGCTAGCTGATGTACCCTGTCATCATAACGTGGCTTGTTCATTCCGTGGAAACAGAATTAAGGATTCTGAGGGATGCACCACTGTACAAGCCAAAGGATGCTTTTTAAAAAAATGATTTAAAGTCTCAGCAGACACCTGAAAACTCAACTTCTTTTCTTCTGCCTTACACATTGCCACACATTGATGATGCCTGTGGCACTCCAGGTACCTTTCCAAAGTTGTGTTCAACTTACACTGGCCAACAACAGCAAGGCAGTTTTTACCTGTGTCAGTAAAGAGGCAGATACCACCGAGTGAAAAAAGAGAAGACTGAGCCCCTAAAGATGCATCATTTTTAGAATCTTAAGTACATCCTACATTTTCGTCTCCTGTGTGAAATACATTCACACAGGTATAATTTCAGTTGTATGTGCACAGTGATATTCCCTCATCAGGACTGCCTTTTATTAAAAGGACTACGTATCTTCCATTTAACATACAGCCTGCACCTTATGTAGGGTTTTCTGGCACCTCAAGCAGAGGTAACGGGAGTTCTTACTCTAAATTCTCTAAAAAGCCTTTCACATATAGAAAGTCATTTTAGTGTTATGCCAGTAAATAATTTCTAAGAGTGAAATGATAGCAGTGTTTGAAAACCTTCCAGCTGCAAACTTCAACTTTCTTCAGAAGCTGTATGACCACCTTGTGACGTCCAGCCCAACACCTTGGGCTGCTGGTCACAGCCTCATTCAAAGCTTGTGCCCCTTTGTGGACTCCCTGGGAAGGCTGGAAGGGAAGGATGGGAAGGGGAAGGGGGAGAGGGGCAACAGAGCACCGGAGAGCTGAACACCAGCGTACGAACAGAGAACAGAATCACACAACAACACTGGACCAATGGGCTTCAAGACACACTGACAAGACAGATGGACACAGACAAGACATAAGATCACTATTGAGAAATAAAAAAAAAAAAAAAAAAAAAAAAGAGCAAAAAACCCATGAAATAAAGTAGATATTTAACACTGAGGCTGCAAGAAGCAGCCAATGGTATTGGCGTAACTCTTTCAAAGAGACAAAACTAGAATATAACTGGAAATGAAAATTAAAATGATACCCCCCCAAATCATACGCTATGGACTTGCTTGGTTAGCCTGAATGCGTAGTTCTGATGAAACACAAGACGGCGTCATCACAGCCCATGCACAGATTAATGAAGGCCATGGTTAGTTAAACCAGCTAAACTACAGCATGCCACAAAAATGATCTTGCACTGACCCAGAAATAAAAGGTATAACAGATATTCTGCATTGCAATAAAATTCTTTTTATGCCATCTGCAGTTTGTAGGGGTTTTTTTGTTGGAGGAATTTTTCCTGGAAGAATGCAGGGATAAAGGGGATACTTGTTTTTCTTCTAGGTACTTTTTCTCTGAACTCAATTTAACAAAAGGGGAGAGGGAAAAGATAGGATAGAGATCTTTTCAGAAGTTTTAAAAAAGGTACAGAAAAGTGAAAAGAATAGAAAGAAAGGGGTAAGAATCTTCATTCTTTTGCACACAACTTTCTTGGGATGTCTAAAAATGTGGACTTCTTAAGGATGGCAAGAAAAGATTTTGTTGCCTTTATTGGTTTGCAGATCTATATCTCTTTCTTGAGATGATTAAATCATTATTTTGTTGGAAGAACTCCAAAAGTATAAATTGAAAAGTACAGCAATGAATTTAAAAATTAAAAAATAGCAGTATGGCACCATTAAGAGCCAAAAAATGGGAAAGAAATATAAAAGAAACTAAAATATCAATCACCAAAAATTCATGCGGCACAACATGAGGTGAAACGACAGAAAATGTTCTTCAAATATATACAATGTATATATCTATCTATATATACACAGAGTATGTGTGTATATATTGATGGATATACCTGTATAATTTCTTTTATTCTCCCTGCCCCACCCTACCCAAGGCTAATTGGTAGATGAAACTATCGATTAAAAGTAAACAAATAAATAAAAGGAAGAAAAAATTCCAACAAAAAAGAAAGTTACATGCTTTGTTCACCAAGAAATAACAGTATCATGCATCTGTCCACACCAGCAAATGCCAGGGTTAGATGAAGGCATGAATTTCTGTGTAAACATGTGATTGGATGATAGGGGCTGCTGCTGATATTGGTCATTTGTTACTTCAGTATATACACGTATAGATATATATATATATATACACACTGCGTATAGTGCATATATAGATAAAATATCCTCATGGGTAGGGCCTTTGGAGTGTACATAGGAAAAAAAGACCAATATGCTGAAAACCAAACTCAATATAAATTCCTAACAGAAAAAAGAAAACAAAAGTTCCTGTAACTTGTCTGCATGATTGATTAGTAAAACTTGTTCCTTTTTATTTTTATTTGTTTATTTTTCTTTTCCTGGCCTTAAGACCATAGCTAGGAAATTCCACCAAATAAGTGATGCAATTACATATCAGCAAGTGCCATGGAGCAACCTCCCTCCTTCAGGCTGGTATGGCACTCAGCCTGTAAGGTAGGAAGCTTACTTGTCAGTACACTCTGAGACATGCACTCAACTTTAAAGGGCATTCCTTGTTCACAGCATGAGAAATGGATCAGAACTCCTTCTGCTTCACACAGAAAGAGACTTGGGACAGCTGAGCATTGGGTTTGGGGTCTGAGTGTTTCTCCAAGTAGAGCAATGAAAATTCCCAGGGTGCTTGATGTAGATTATGGAGGATGAGAGCCAAATCGGCACACCTCTTGGTCTCTTCAGTTGAGGTTTTTTCATTTCCAGCATAGTGCTTTTTGTACTGTATTAGCTGCTTGCAGGCTCTTGGAAGAGAGATTCTGCTTGTTTTCTGCAAATAAATCTGCTGCCTGCAGGTATCTGTTTCTCCACCTTACAAATGGGGGAGCTTGACTGTTCTAACCTGTAAGTCAGGAGCCTGAAGTGCATGGGTGCGGCCGATAAATTTTAGATAAACATTATACCTGTAGGTTATGCATCTCTTGAGTACGGGTATGTGCTGCACAGCACTGTGTAACTTCCAATACAAAGAACTGTATGTTTTGGCCACTCTATTGCTGTGTGCAATCTCTCATGGGAAAGGCTTCCCAAACTGCCAACATTATGAGTTATGAAGTCTTCTGGGAATGGAAATACACAGAATAACTTTCTCTGGCAGGAAAACATTAACCTGGAAAATTATTAGGCTGATAGGAAGGAGAAGCTGGCAACAACATCAGAGAAGAGACACACGCAGGATCAAGCCAGGCAGGATTTAAGTCGTATAAAACATTTCACGAGGCTGCATTATGGGAATCTGGCTAAGTGGTGAGTGCTTTGTTCTTATTGCTTTGACTTGTGCAATGAGCAGTCTGGGCTGCAAGTCCCCTCGGCTGCCCAGCTACCAGCACCCAGCCTGCCAGGTGCTAGAGCACTGCATTTAAGTCACACTTAACAGGAACAAGGATACCAGGAATAGCAGACAGCAGCAGCTGTCAGGAAAACATAACTGTAATACTCAAGGCTTTGAAGCCTCAGTGAGATCAGGTTGTAGGGGTGCTCCTCATTTGACTGAAGAGATAAATGCTTTCTTTCTACTTGATGGCTCAATGCTTCCCAGCTAGCAGGAAAGATGTTTCCCTTACAAATCTCTCATTCTCTGACAGATGCCTAGTGACCAAACAACCACCACAGAGCTGTGCTCAAAAGTGCAACTCAGAACCCTGGCTTCAGCTTTGAGGAATCTGAAGACTTGATCCTCAGATCTCTCTGGAATAGGCCAGAACAGAGTCCTATACTCATACCAGAGAAACAATCATGTTTCTGACACAGAAACCAGAACGTTTTCAAACATGTATTGGGACAAATGACATTTCCAAGGAGATATGAGAAGGACTACTCTCAACTGTAAGTAAATGTTTCTTCAGGGCAGACGAAAAGTTGTGTGTCCTTTGTATCATTTACAGTAAGTCATCCTGGTCGATCTTGAGATCTGAGGATATCTAGGCTTGTCTGCAATAAGACAACAATGAATATCACATACTTTTTATCTCTGCAGCTGCAATGACTTCTTTTTCATTCTGTAAAATAAAGAAGGTTTTTGGATTCACAGCTATCATTGCCGCCACTTGTTAGAATAATTCATTATGCACAGATGTGCTTAAAGGGGATGCCTGCAAGCTACCTCAGTCAGGACAAGACTCCTGTTGCATCTCCAGGTCTACAGAAATCTCACCAGAATCCTGTTCTGGAACCAGAGCACAGAGGTGTGCTCTGCTACAGTGAGTGTCTCAAGGTAGCCAGGAAAATCCATAGGGGAGAGGAGTGAAAAAATTGCCTCTATACCAGATTCCTTTAAAAACATTCAAGTATCCAGATGAAGATCATATGTTTATTGAGGGATTGGATTCAAGATGATCAGAGTTAATTGGCAATAAGATCTGGGAAATAGTTCTCATAAGGTAATTAACCTCAAAGAGGACATGGTTTTATGTCTTATGAACTATCTTTGAGTGTGCTGAAATCAAAGTCTTCAGATGGATTCTGTAGGGTGCCATCTCTGATCCAGGACCAAGTCCAAAGTAATATATTTAGAACTTTAGATTTAATTCTGACCCATATGAAATCTGAACGCTTTTGATTTGCAGGGTGGCATCTTAGCTGTCCTTGTCTTGGTTATAGTACAGCAGGTTCACAGTGATGTATCTCATATCTCACAGCTGCAGCAGCAAGTTCAGTAACCTTTGCATTAGTGGACGATAGCACTGAGGGTGATGGAAGGCCAAGTCCTGGTGTTTGGCAGAAACTCAAGAGCTTTAAAAGCTACACATTATCGGAGCAGCAAAGAGGGGCCTGTGCTGGGCTGAGTCATTTCGTTTTCAATTTGCTGCAAAAGCAATCAGGCAAGCCAGAAGGCAGCGTAAAATACACTGACCTGTCAACTGAACAGGAGGAAGCAACTTCAAATGGGCCCAATTAAAAAAAAAAACACCAACAAACTCACACACTAGAAAATACAGGCAAAATGATCTAGTCCTTTTCTTTCCACGTTGAATATACATTTAAGTACCAGACCCTGGCGTATGGCCAGAATCCAGACTTGGCTGGTGAAGTGGAAAGGCAAACATAGCTGCTCAGCCAAACCAGCATTACTAGCTTTGATAAGCCAGCTCAGATTGCTTCAGCGCTCCCCTGTGGCATGGGCTGCGGGAGTACTTTGATACTGGGTGCACTGCAGACACAGCTCTGCCTTCTCCACATGCAGTGGGAATGGTGACAAAAGGGCATTCAAAGAAATCTAAATAAGAAGCACCACAAACCTGTCAATGTTCTGTCTCATCATGATGGAATGAGCTGTGTTTACACTTTTAGAGACAAAAAGGACCTGAGCGTCCCTCTGCCTTCTGGCAACTTTTACACCATTGCCTCTGAGATCAGGAATCCTCAAAATCTGGAAGTGTAAATCTCATCAGCCAGGACCATCTGGGAGACTGATTTTTACATATAATCAGGCTAACTTTTATTCTCAATGCCACTGTAATTCCCAAGAAAAGATTCAGAACTCAGTGGCTCATGCAGACCACCATCTTGTGGAAGGGGAATAGGATGCCGTAAAAGAATATGTAGTAGCTTAGAAGAGTACTTTCAGCAGATTTTCAGTGAAACATATGATTTTACACGGTAGATATTCAGATGTCTGTAGGCACTTATAGCTGCCAACAGTAATGCGTAGCAGGATTTTCAAAAGCAAGTCATTTTTTAAATCCAGTTTGTACCTGTTTGTAGCGTTAGTTATCTGCCTGTGTCAGGAGTGAGGTATTTTTAGTATCGAAAAGTTGACACCTAAACATCCTGTTTCACCAAATTTCTCCCCAAACTTTGATTTTTACACTGGCAGCATATGCTGAAAAAATTGCTATTGCAATTTGTATCTATCGAAGTAACAGTGATTTCTGCATTAAAACATAAATAACAAAAATATACAACACAAGTCTGATAAAGATCCCGTTTCCTCCTTTAACTGGAATGCTTGGCAATCATAATAATAATTAAAAAAAACCTGACATCTTGAAATGTTAGTGAAGCATTAATGAAATGATTCTTACCCACTCATTTGCAAATCATTGTGGTACATTAGTCCTTCTAGCATTGTCCTGTAAAACTCATGCCTCACTTTCATGATAATCACTGTGCTGGTATTTCACTACTGCCTTTATTTTAAATCCAGGTACCAACACTATGCTTTACAATCCAGCAATATCTGGACTGCTCTTTTGCCAGGTGGGGAATTAAGAACACATAGAGATCTGGGAAAAAAGAGGTGGGAATAGACTGAGGTTGTCTGTTAGCACCAGTCATTGTGTTCACTGTCTTCCCTGCTGACTCTCTGTCGAGAGTTCAAAGGCTGCTACATGGTGGAAGTTCCCAGCTACAAGTCATCACCAATCTCAGCTTACTGCAGGACCAAGTTCTACCAAAAAATGCAGGCACAGCATGATGAGTAGAAAAGAAATATGAAAGCACTAGCCTTGGGTGAATTTTAGTGTTATTATTGTATTAATCAAATGGCTTCAGGAAATTAGAAACAGAACATTTATAATGCATTCTGGGGATTTTTTTAAAAGAAAAAAAAAAATCCCAAATAAATAATAAAACAAAGCAAAACCAAACCAAACCAAACAAAAAAAAACCCTAAACTATTTATATGTTTCATTTTTAAGGACACAAGATTCTAACCAAACTCCTTCTTTTTTAAAAATGTACACAGAAATTCGATGATGTCTGTTCTCTATTATAGAAATGCTTAACTCATGGCAAGCCTTAAAAAAGAAGACTTGAAAAAGCCTGTAAGAAATAAAATAGACTGCAGTTGCCTGCTGGATATTACATCATATATCTCACCAGAAAGAAAAGCCATCAATGTATCAAAATGTATCTGAAAGGGAGAAGTTGAGTCAGTTCCATATTGCAAGTCCTTCTGACTCTTGAAGGGATACATTTTGAAGCATCATTGCAGATAACATGGCAAGAATTACTACTAATTTTGTTATGTTGGAACTATGTTTTGATGCTCAATTTCTTTGGCCTCACAGAAAACAAAGTTAGTGTAAATACATTACCAAGTTATCTGCATTCAAAATCCCATGGACAAATGTATCCTTGCACAGTCCATCTTCAGAACAATTAATGAAGATTAAACAACACTAATAAACCACTATTGTATCACTTTTGTTTCTCTGCTACGTTTTTCAAACCCTCCCCATTATAAGTCTATTATTTGCCACATGCCACATTGGTATTTTTGCTTTCCCACTGTTTTAGTGAAGTGATTGCTATAAATATGTAAACTATTAATTAACTAGGATCACTTTCAGGAAGTTTGGATTTCTATGCAAACAACTTTATATTAACCAAACAGTGATGAAATATCTTTGCTTTCCTGTTGCCAAGTCCATGGGATCTGATGCTTGGCTGTATAATTTTTATTTCATATAAAGTGTATATATACATAAGTATATATATACGCATATACACACACATATATACACATATATAATTATATATGTATACATTAACACATATAAATATATGTATGCATTGTTTTTTGCAAATGAAATCAGAAAGCAAGCAAAAGAAGACTGACCTGACTTACCTGTACTGGGTTCACAGTCAATGAAATCTTCATCATCGCTGGAACATTCAGCTGATGAAACAATGTCATCTGTCGTCTGGCATGCAAAGGACAAGAACACAGGAAAAAGAACAGAGGAGAAAGATATAAGATGCTTGCAAGTCAAGCGATTGTTTTAGAAGTAGCTAAGCACCCTAGAAAAAATGTTTCAGAATGGTTAATTTTTAGAATATTGAATTTGTAACAAGCACTCCAGCTGTGCCTGTGTAAATGTGCCCTCATGCAGCTGGTTTCCCATCAGAGGACTAGTGCTACTGCTGTGCTGTTGGATATTTCAGGTCCTGCACAGCAGGCCCACCACCTGCCTGGCTGGCAAAGCCAACGGATGAGTCCGGCTGGAGCACACTGGGCTCCTTGATAAGCACAAGAACCATGGGGGCCTGCCAGAAGGCACCTGCTGACAGACTGCCCTTAACATGCTTCCTGTAAAGAAAAATGCACAAGGTAGGCCCAGATAATACACATCACCCAGGTAGCTAACCATACTCTGCTGGGTTGTAAATGCACCGCTCTAAGACAGAAGTACTTTCTGCTCTGCTAATGCACCCCCTGGGATGGGAATCTCTTATATTTCCCCAGCTAGGACATGCTTTTCACATTGTGAAGAACAGCTGCACATTTCAGTTATGCCCGAGCAACGTGCAGCCGGGCCTGCTTCCCTCTGAGGGAGCTGGGACCAGTCTGGCTGTGACTGGGCTGACAGGCTGCCAAGGTGCCAAGGCCGATTCTGAAAGGCTCAAGCCAAACTGTGACTGTTCATGGCCCTAGCAAGTTTCAGTACATTTCTTTGCATTTCTAGCTGGTGGTTTTTTCTTTTTCTTCTTTTTTTTTTTTTTTTTCAGTTTTTATTTTGCTGGTGGTCTGATTAGTGAGCAGCATGTACTGCAGCATGTTAGAGAGAAGCATACTCATGTCTCTTCCCAGCAGCATCTCCTGCCTGTAATTGCTGTAATTAGTTGAATTAGTAAACCAGACCATTACGGAGAGAGTCTGTGCCAGCCTCTGGACACAGGTTATAACGTTCCTGTACACAGTACAAAATTACCCCAGCTCAGCCACATCAGCTCAGACCATAGCTTCCGCTGAAACTGTCTCCTTTAGCACTTTCTCTCTGCAGAAAGTTGCCTATGCAGCTGAGCAGCAGGATCAGTGTGATGACTCCTGGAACAGAACAACTGAAATGTTCCTCTCCAGGCAGGAAATATTAAGTCTCAGCTCCTCAGGAGCAGAGTGGCTGTACTGCAGTAAACTGCACTTCGGTGCTCCAGGTGAATATTCCTGCGGATCTCCCATCACAATCCTTCCACATCTTTATTCCAGAAAAAGACTCTCCAGATTTAATATGGCCTCATTCACAATCATATGCCTGCTATGCTGCCTCCAAAATGCCATGTGTTCCCTTTTCTCTTTACAGAAGCAAAGTATTCTGAGGTCCTATTTTTTTTTCAGCCGCCTGTGGTCCTAATGCTAACAAGTCCTTCTCTTTCCCTTACCGGAAGTTCCTTCTCCTCTCTATCTTTTTTTTTTTTTTTTTTTTTTTTTTTTTTTTTCAATTTCAAAAAAGAAGAAAAATGGAATTGAGCAGTCAGTTGGAATGCTCAGATTCAACCTGATGTTCCTTCACTCTTGATTTCAGTGACTTAAGAGTGAGAAAAGAAAGAAAAGTATGATCGTTGAACAGTAAATGAACACTATAAAAACAGACTATCTGTAAAAAAAACAGTCATGAACTAAGGAAATCCCTATCATATGTATTGCTCTTGCACCAGTATTGCTGTATGGGAACATTTTGTAGGATGCATCTTGCAGTAATCTCATGCTTAAATACTTTCATAGGGAGGTAAGATTAAAAGGAATTGAAGGTGACATGTGCAAAGTAATTTCCTACCTTATGTGTTAAGGTCATTTTTTGGCATCTTTTCTCAGTCATAGAATACAGAAGAACATGGTTGAAATCCTGGTGCTGAATTCTCTTCTAAAATGTACTGGCTTTAAAAGTTTATCTGCTCAGTGAGAGGTCAAGAAGGGAGGAATGCACAAAATACAAATTTACATTTTATAATTCTGTTTCTGTCACATTTGTTTGATGAAGTATTATTATCCCAAAGGACAAGAAACTTCTACAAACAACTTCTCCAAACAGTGACGACAACCTCCAACAGTGAAATGCAGCTGTCCCTGGGTGGGAAGACATCAGTTTTTACCTGTATCACTGTAAATTAATTTAGCACCATAGGTCAACAAAACTATACTGCAATAATTTTTTTTAAGGAGGTGAAATGTAGCTAGTGAGACCACAGGTGTCTATAGCACTAGTGTTAAGCACAGCAGTCCGAACACAGAATAGTTTATCCATCACTGCTAGGAGACCTTGCTTATACAGTACTAAGATCTTGGCAATTTTGATTTCCAGGTTGGATTTATGGTATGTGGGTTTTTCCCTTAGCTGAAGATCTGATAACTCACATGCAGGGTCTCATAGAAGAATAGTGATGATTTGCTTGAAGTAGGAAACGAGCACAAAATTTTTAACAATGTGTTGTTGTCACTTACCAATTGCTATGTCTATCCACTTACCCACTTACTTGCTCATATTTAAGGGCTTCATGCAACATTAACTTGGAATCAAATCCAATTGAACTGACAATCTGATTCACTATTTGTAAAAACTAGGGATTTCCTTCACGACTGTTTTTTATTTTTTTTTTCCATTTTCATTATTAGAACCATCGTATGAAACCAGACAGGTGGCAGTTTCAGGGAAAAAAAAAAAAAAAACAAACAGAAAAAAACAAACAGAGATAATACTTTTTCACACAATTAAACTTTTTTTTTTTTTTTTTTTTTTT
>VXAV01009765.1:144841-177364 GCA_013399715.1 Alectura lathami
ACTTTTTTACACAAATAAAATTTTTTTTTTTTTTTTTTTTTTTTAGCTGGGGAACTCCCTGTAACAGAGCACTGGTTGTTGGATAAAGGACCATGCTTACTTTGGAAAGTCCCTGTGCCACAGACACTGAAGATCAAATAAGTATTCACCGCTTGTATTGTCCTGTTAGGGACTTTGTCCCCAAGGACCATATGGCCAGGGTCAGAAGCTGGGTGCTGAGTGAGGTGAGTTTTTGGGACATCCCACCCACTCACATGTGTGACAGATCCTGAACATCAGGAGATGCAGAATTTTGCAGCTAAGATGAGTTCTGAGAGGGAGTTGAAAAGTCATGAAGTCTGGCCCTTGTTTACCTTCTTGACCAATTTTCTATCTAATAAGCAGCTTAAAGACAGTAAATGGAACCTATTTATGCTGCATGCTTAGATACAGTTTTTAGATTTTCTTCTATAAAGTCCTTCTGCAGCTTATAATAGTTCTGAACAGAGAAGAGCACACCCAGACTCAGGTAAAATCTCAGTGTGTGACGTGCACTACTCACCAATCCTGCCAACTCCGACCTGCCTCTGCACTTTTTCACTATTTCCACATTTGATTCTACCAATTAATCTCTGTCCTTATCCCCCTCACCTCCACTGCATGCTGCTTCCCTTGATATCCCAATTTTCTTGCTTTGTGACTGCTGTTTGTCCTATGCTACTGATTTTGTATTTACAAGAATGAGGGTTAGAAAAAGAGAAAAACCTCCAGAAGTGGTGTTAGACTTAAGTCAAGGTCATTAATGAGATCTCTAGAAACCACAGAAGAGATAAGTACACTAATCTGTCTTGCCATTTCCTATCTTGTATTTTTAATCTCCGTACTTTCCATCACAATTCATCACTAACTGATTTTCTATTCCCATCACATATTGGTTTTCCATGCACCTTCCGCTCAGATACCAACATCTGAATCATCCCAGAGGAATATAGCTATTTTGGTGAGAAGCAGCAGAAAATTCCTGACCACAGAAACAGAGCTGAGGAAACCTTCAAGAACTTCCTGTAACTGGAATCTGTACCTCTTAAAAGTGAATTTGGTAATTGCTAACCATTCTGGTGCACAGGCAACATGATAGTAAAGAAAGTTCCCTGTATGCTAGGATGGAAAAAATGTTTGTGTTCTCATTGGAGAGAATATGAGAGAGAAAATATTTTCGTATTCCATATATTAGCTAAATTCTATATTAAAAATAATAATTCATACTATACTATTTTAAAATATGTATTTCATTTTTTAAAATCCCAGCTTTGAAATTACTTGGCCTGTATTAAAGGCCATAAAACTAAAGATAGGTATTATAATAACTTTCAATAAAATCTCTGTCTGGCAGGAACACTTTTTATTCCTTCCTCTGAAAGATTTTTTATGGCATTTATATTATTATTTTCCCTCTCCCTCGCTCTAGTGTTTAATGAAATTGCCTTGGAATAAAACTGGGGTAGGAGAAGTGCTAAACTCTGAGTCCACCCCAGAGGATTTATGGGCATATTTACCTTCAAATTCTTTCAATTTCACTGAATTGGCTCCCCATTCCTTTCAATGAATTATTAGTGCTGTAATCACCCCCTCCTAATTATTCACTCTAAGGGCATCTTCAATCACAGTGATTGTTCTGCATCTTTGTTCATTAAACTGTACATACTGCTGTGGGATGTAAAGTGTAAGGGAAGCTGAGATGGCATGGCAAGACCTGCTCAAGATGACTGCATTCCTGTCCAATCCTTCCAAATGCCCAAAGTCCCAATTTATGGGTCAGATCCAAAACCTTTGCTCTTTTGTTCTACACAGAATGGCAGGTGCTGAATCTTCCCTTTTCCCAAGTACAAAGTTTTTTTGACACCTTGCTCTTTGGCTGCACCATTATGTGAGAAAGATTAGGCATACTGGGTAAAATAAGTCCTGTCACAGAACAGCTTTATGAAATTATAAATAACACACCCAAGAATGATGGAGTTCTCACTTCTGCTGGGAGAGAAACGACAAGAAGCCATAAATTCCAACCCTGCAGACAAATTCTTCTACAAGTACTTGGCAGTTGCTTCAGACTGTAAAGTAAGATTTAATTTTCCTACTTGTCTTTTGCTTGAAACTCTTCTGCACACTGCACACACTACTACCAATTCAGCACCATTATTTGAAAAGTGACACTTAATGCTTTGTTGCAAGAGAAGTGTAAATCTCTGCCACCAAGGAACCACAATTTACAGTCCTTGAGATACTACCACCACAAAATGCCAGGTACAAATACCTACCCAACACCAGGGAAATACAGAATTTCAGATGTATTAATTTACATTAATTTACAGAATTAGATGTATTTATCTGAGCAGTGCATTTGCATTTCGTACCTCAAATGTACACAGGTGAAACTCATTAAACTTTTCTTAAATCTGACCACTTGAATCCCTCCTCCACACCCATACTGCCTTATTTCCTAATGATTTCAAACTTATTATGGAATATGGACAAAGTATTGTCTTCTGTGCATAACAGAATACAGTGTGAATACTCCTCCATTCTGTCTTACAGAAACCAAGACACTTGGCAAACAGGCTCAAGGCATTTTCTGCCTTGCCAATGCAAGATGGCAGAGGCAATGTCTGTCTTATTAGGTGTGATTTCTAGCTTGAATATTCAACCTTTTTTACTTTGATAACTGGGCTTTTCAAAGCACTTGTATTCTGTTCACACTACTTCAATTAAATAGGAATCCATCATCTGTCCTTTCTACACCTTATATTTGTTTTTTACTTTCTTTATAATCCTTACTTGCAAAATATCCTGGAGGTCATTACAGTATAGCAGACCTGAGAGTCTCAGCCTGGACAAATTCAAGCTACCACATACAGATAGAAAGAATTCACATAAAAATGGGAACATATTAGAAAAGTTGCTCAAATCACAACAAGATATTATAAAAGCAGCTGCAGTTTGGCACTGTATGAACTGTTAAAGACAGTCCTGGATCTCTTATCAGTAACTATTAATCCTCCACAACCTATTAGTACTGGACAGTACAACTTATTTTCATATTATGACACAGCCACAATGAAAAAGCTGTGCAAGCCCTTTCTATCCCACCCTTTCCACCCTGAGATGGTGCTGAGGTCATGTCTGCCTCTGCAGAAGCAATGCATCAAAGACCATGAAACTAGTAATTTTTCTCCATATAGCACTTCTGAGGTGAAAACAAAGAGAAGAGGGCCAAATCCTTTGTTGATTTAAATTGGCATTGATTTCATTTGGTCTATAGCAATTTACACCATTACACTCATTACATTTGGCTTTGTACAATTTAATGCCAAAAGATGTAGGGTACTTGGGGACAACTCAGAGAAGAGTGGCTGAAAAGATGAAAAGTCTAGAGAGACGTACGAGTGAGATAGGCTTAGCAAAACTAAACATTAGAGCTTGACTTGACAAGGACTATAGGTTTGATAAACATCTACAGGTATCACAAGGGTATAATAAACACCTGGAAGGAAGATGAGCTATTTAGGGTGCTTCATAAAAAGTAGTCGATAAAATGAAGCAAAAAAAAAAAAAATCTAGGACGACTTTCAGCAAGAAAAATCTCAATAGTAATCTTTGTTAAGTACAAAGAAGTCTCCTCAAGAAAATAGCAGAAACTACCAGCACCAAGAGTAAGCAGCCATCCAAGCCATTTGGGTATGAATACTATCAGTGTGTACACTCTCATGGGGATGAGCTTGCTCCACCTGTCTTTAGTCCAATCTCATCAGTCTGGTATTTGCACTCGCTCCATCACCATGTAATAAGTGGTCTTATATTACGCACTTCTCATTTGTCATGCCAAAGCAGGCAGTAAAGCAATCCAGCACAGCTTTCAGCTAGTTTTACTCACAGCAAGAAGTTGTCACTGATGTAGACCTGTTCAGACCATGGGAACAAATCCATCCTGACATTCCCAGGACCCTGCTTGGCTGGGAGCTGGGAGGTAACCAGAAAGCATGCAACCCTCAACAGTAGCCCAGAAAAAGTGCATTTCCTGGTTGTGTGATCCTGGCTGGACATCAAAGCTGATTTGCTGTCAAATTATATCACTAAGAAGGGATTGTGAGAGTTACCCCTGAACAAAATCAGCCGTTTGTCCATTACTACAGAAGACAAGAGATTAAGTAATGAATCAGTTAAGTGAGAGAAAGCAAAAAATAATCCCCCCAATTGTGAGTCAATCCAGAGTCACGGGCAGTCATGTTTAAAAAGAGCCTTGAAAGCTGAATTAGTCCTTTGAAAACCGAAAGCCTGTCTCAACAGAATCAATAGTTCATTAAGACCGTAAAGCCTGACTCTTCTTGACCAAGTTTGATGCCAAATTTCAGGGACTTCGTTCTGTCCCTAAGCTGTGCAAAGATGATGGGGAAAAAACATCTTTCTTCCTTTTGTCTCTGTCTGCTGGCAGTGGGAAGGGTGATGGTGTTGTGAGGACTGTGGGCAGAGACAGAAAGAGGTGGGAGGGCAAAAGGGAGAAAGAGAAATGGGAAGAATTAATCTGTCTCTTGTTAAAGGCACCCTGACAGGGAAAAGAGAAGTACTGAACCACAGCAGCTTAACCCAACTTCAATGTACCTTTCCAAAAGCAGAAGGAATGTAGTGCTACGTGGTGTTCTGCTGATAAGCAAATCCTTCTAAATCCTTTCAATTTATTTCTTGGCCTGAAGAAATTACATACTATTTAGAAGCTAAATAAATAAATAAAATTTCATCTCCAGGAATCTAGATTGGATGTTTATTGATTATATATGCACACAGTCACTTGCTTTTCAGTTTCTTTCTTTCCCAACTGAACAGTGCTCCTTCCGTCTTGATGTGGTAAGGATCAACTGGCAGGTCTTTTCCAAACTCTTCAGTGTAACCCTCCAGATTTGCAAGAGTTTTGGACTGGACTGTGAAATGTAAAATCTTGGCTTAAATACAAAAGACACAGTGTTGGCATGAGAGGAAAGTTTTTCTGCCTCCTTATCCACATATTGCTCCTTTCCACATTCATTTGCCTGCTTTCAAAAGTGCACCTTGAAGATGAAAGATGTGTGCTTATACATTGAAGTCATTATCTGAGTACAGTGCTTCTCAGAGTAATCACACAGGAAGAATTTTCACAGTGTCCTTTTCATTATTTGATATACCTTGTTTCCCTTCCCTATCGTATTTTTATTTCTTACCGAAATGAACACGTCAGTTGAAACACAAACTATCAGCCCACTATTTTAAGCACAGCATTGTTTATGTGGAAGGTGGTGATGTAGGTAAAAACACCAGAAGAAAGGTATATTAGTTGTACCAACTTTAACTGTATTAACTAAATATCTTAATCGTTAATACTAAGCTACTGTAGCTGAACACACAACTCCCACTCTGAAGTCAGTGAGAGCTGCTGAAAGGGCAAAACTGCTTACATTCAGGCACTGCTCAGGAGTTTCAGACTTTCTGAAAATCACATCAGTTTACACGGTTTTGCTTCTCAGTGCTTGTCCAGGAGTTTTCAAAAGGAAGATATTTCTGCAAAAGCTGAATAAAGATTTTCAGACATAGGCAGGTAAAAGACAGCCTACTGCCAACATTCACCATCCTGCCAGTATGGACCATAGCCCCTGATGCACACAGTCTGATGTGTTAACTTAGATTGCCACAGAAATCATTACATTAATATGTTGGGCTATGATCTACACTTGCTGAAGAACAAATACAATATCTACTCTACCAGCAAAAAGGCAGGGCAGGCCTCTGGGGAGCAGTAACTTCTTAAATTGCCCCAGTCCAAATTGGCAAGGACTCTGAATCTAAACCCTCATGCTGCATGATTTTATATTCCTGATACTGTCATAAATTCACTGTCTGACGTCAGGAAAATTGCTTCCTTTCCTCATGCTTCTCTTTATACTGCTATAACACAGGGAGAAAACAACTCTGCTTACTTTACGTACAATCAGAATTTTAGTAAACATTTTACATTTTCAAAGCAAAGCCTAAGTACAGAAAAATCCTTTATATTTAGTACAGGGAAGCTGATGTTTCACAAAGTGAGACTCCAATGATCTGAGATGAATCAGCTGTCCTTTGAAGACTCAGCCTCTAGTAAGAGTAAATGGGTTTTCTTTGCGTGCTAGCTTGCACTTAATAACTGTGTCAGAAGAATATTTTTCATTTACACTTTGCTCCTTTGCTGGAAATCAATATGTCGTTTGCTGGCATTTTCTCCTGGACATCTTTATTTAGCTTGTCTTTTCTTCCTTGGAGCGGAGGGAGTTGTGTTTGATTTTGTTCTGTTATTGATTGGATCACTCTAAACAAGAAATAAATAACCAAGTACATCACAGTAGCTTTAATGACAATCTCTTAAGCCTCAAAATCTGCCCACCATGTTGCACTCCCCCCTAACACATGATTTAAATGAAACAAAAACTGTAAAGTGAGGTTACTATGTAGCAAACACAAAGCGGCAGTGACATATGCTATTTAACTGGCATTTCTATTTATGAGCTCATTAATAAAACCACATAAGTCCTGTTTTCTATTTTTAAAGCTGTGTTCCTACTGCTGCTGTACGTAGTGTTGGGATCTCATCATCTCTTACAAATGAGGCTTAACGAGAAATTAGATATGGGAGACCATCTCCTGGCAGACATCACAAATACTAGAATATCTGAGCACATTAATGTATTTATCACTCGTGGCAAGTGACAGTAAGGCCTAAAAGGCTGCACCCATTCTGCAGGAACCCACTTCAGCAAACAATGGTGGAGAAGTAGATGCTTCCCCCTGTATTCAGCACTGGTGAGGCAGCTCTGTGAGTGCTGCGTTCAGTTTTGTGCCCCTCGCTACAAGAAGCCGTGGAGCATGTCCAAAGAAGAGCAACAAAGCTGGTGAAGGGCCTGGAGCACAGCTCTGATGGGGAGTGGCTGAGGGAGCCGGGGCTGCTCAGTCTGGAGAGGAGGAGGCTCAGAGGAGACCTTATTGCTCTCTGCAACTGCCTGAAAGCAGGCTGTATTGAGGTGGGGGTCAGCCTCTTCTCAAGGGTAACAGTGACTGGATGAGAGGTAATGGCCTCAATGTGCCAGGAAGGTTTAGGTTGGACATTAGGAGAAACTTCTCTGAGAGAGTGGTCAGGCATTGGAACACGCTGCCCAGGGAGGGAAGTGGTGGAGTCTCCTTCCCTGAAGGTGTTGAAGAATTGTGTAGATGTGGCACTCGGAGACATGATTTAGTGGACATAGTGATGTTGGGTTGACAGTTGGACTAGATGATCTTAGAGGTCTTTTCCAGCCTTTATCATTCTATGATTCTAGGTTGTGTCCTGACTGTTCTGAAACTCCAGGCAGGCCCACAGCACCCCTCCCTGCATGAACCAGATCTGATGGGTAGGTAAACAAAACAACACGCAATGGTAGGGCATGCATCACTAACATTTAAAAAATTAAAGGCACCAGGCACACCTTAGAAGAAGGTATGACCTGGATTTGTATTTGAACAGAAACTGAGTAAGTACTTTTATCCTTTACATTTTTCCTGATAACCTCAGTACAGTATTCCTCGCCTTGTACTGGACCACGACCTAGAGATATTGTCCACCAGCAGCTCCTACACCCTGCCACAGATACAGCTGCACTGGGTTGGGGGTTTACAGTAATCTCCATCATTTGTTTAAATTGGGGTGTTCTTCTCAACTCCCACTTCTCTTTAATTTCTGCTGCTCTTCATTATGTAGGCCACAGAAAGTTGGCATATGTAATGGTAAATTCATAAAGGAGAAAAAACCCTGTTGTGTCGTCCAGACTGTAGCACTTAAATTCTAATGTGACAGGGTATGTTATTCATAAAGTAACAGTGAACATAATCACTCTGAATAAATGTGCCTTAAAACAGCTTCGGCAATTACTGTAAGTGCCTCTGAGTCCAATAAGATAAGCATCTATCTTTGAATATTCACATTAATGTACTAGACTACTCTTTCCAGACAAATCTTTCTCTTTCTCTCCTAACATTAACACATGCTTAGAAAATGGCATTTAAATACTGGTATTCACAGGACACACACATTTGCTCACAAGGGAAGTGGGTCACCATGCACATTTAAACACAGAATAAAACCTTGCCCACTAGGTGCACATCAGCATCAAGAATTGTTCCCTGAATGACATTATATATACCAAACTGTTAAATAAATAATAAAAAAAAAGACCATAAATTGTTTTAGACTATAAAAAATAAGAAAGTTCACAAACACAAAGAAGATCACAAAGAAGGCTGTGGTAGAACACAGACTTCCCAGGATCAGTGACATCCTCTTAATCACAAGTAATTCTTTCTTCTTTTAATATAGAATGTAAAAAACTGACAGCAGCTAGTACAGAAATACCTGTACACACAATTGAAATTATATATTACAGTTAACCTATTGAAATACTAAGATATTAATATTATCAAGGTAAATTCTAATAAAAATGAAGTTAAATAGTTCCAGACATTATTCCATTTGAGAATACCTCTGCCAAATATACTTAAAGCTCTTGTTTTTCTAGCATTAAAACTTTTTTATTTCCTTTTGATATGCAAATAAACTAACAGCTTTATTGGGGGGATAGGGACTGACTTTACACCATGTTAGTGAAAATCAGCCAACAAAAAAAGTAGGTAAGCAACCCAAATCAGTGCCACGACCAATAGGAATATCAGGGGAAAACTTCTGCAAATTAGATACAGGCATGATTTTTTACTGAGATTCTAAATACTGCTATCCACAACATACTGAAAGTGATAGCACCTGAGGTGAATGGTTGAACACGGTACTTCTACTAAAATCTTATGGCTAGATCTCAAAATTGTACTGTTTAGTCAGCAAACTAAACTGTTAAAAAAAAAAAAAATCAGAAAGTTTATCCATTCTTCTCTGATCTTAAGAAAAAAAGATCCACATAGTACTTCCATCAAACATATCAAACATATACTCATCAGCTTAAATATATTTGGTCCATGAAGTATTGAGGCAGCCATGTAAACTCCAGTCTCCTGAGCTGCTGAACATAACATATGCCTCCTGGGATCCCATTATATTTGAACTGAAAAACACTTAAATGCCACATCAAGCGGTACAAGCTGCTGATGGTTTCATGCAAGAAAACTCTGCATTGGGTAGGCAGACTCCCATGCACAACAGGCTTGGTGAACACTTATCCCTGTTGGGTTTCTCTGCAGCCCTCACCTAATCAGAACATTTGCTCTCTGTGATGGATAAGAAGGCCATTTTCCTTGCTTATTTACTTAGCTCTCTGTTGGGTTTGGTTAACTGTAGCAAAGGCAAATCAATCTTTTGTGTTTGTGTAAAATAAAATAAAAAAAGAACAAAGTTAGCTCTAATGGCCCAAAAGATGCTCAGCTGGAATGCACTTACTGAGTGAGAGAGCTCAACAAAGGAATACAGGCAGCTTTAAACACCACTGGGAACATGCTGAGCTCATCTATATTTCTACCTGTTTAAAGGAGAAAAGAAAAAAAAAAAAAAAAAAAAAAACAACCCAGCTTTTCTAATGCAGAGACTTCGCCAGTTATTGGTTTTTACCTTCTGTTTGGAGTTGCCCATGCNACTCTCTGAAGAAGATTTCTATGTCTCTGCAAATTTATCAAAGCCGTGAGGTTTTTCTCTTGCTCTCTTCAGCTTTCCATAGCCAAAGCTGGGACATACTAGGACACCAGCACCCAAAGGAACGTTGCCAGAAGGAGACGACATGAAGCTCTAAAGCCATGAGAATACTTCCTCCACTGTCAGCAAAACTGCTTCTGAATCTGGCTTTGTTCTGTTCTGTAACATTAGTGACATCAATGACCTCTGGTAAGTATTGTAAGACAGTCTGAAATTCATCAGTATGAAATGAAGAAGCTTGTGCATTAATGAATTGGAGTGAGGCATATCATTTCAAGGTAGCACTCTGAGAAAGTCTTTCTCTTCTACAGCCTAATCATGGTGTTGCATGAAGGAAACTATGCCTGATTTTATGCAATAGCCATTAAAAGCCTTTAGTAATACACAGAAATACCCAGAAATACTCACTACTTCTGGACTACTGATAGCCAAGTATTAGCCCACAGAAAACTTAACTTTTGTCATAGGAATGCATAAAACAGGACAGCATAATCTAGACAGGGGCCAAAATGTAGCAAGATGCATTTTTCCCCACATCCAAAACACTCCAGTTCCTGCACAGAGAGATAAATGGGTGTGTGCATAGGCTTCTTGCTGTATCTGTTGGGGCTTTTTAACAAAAAGGGAAAAAAAAGCAAAAAGAATTTGACCACCATCTTAAAACAATTAAGATGAAATTTGACGATCCCTCTCTGAAATAGCTATGGCAACAGCTTTAGGATGATGTTATGTCTCTTTCTGAGAGGAAGTAAGATCACTTTTCTTCAAATTCCTTTCTATCATTATTGTAGCATTCAGAAACAAGTCATGGAATCCACTAGAATTAAAAGGTGATGCCTTCTGGTGTCTTTACCACTTCATTTTCAGACTTAGGTTTTATCCATGCCAAAGAGCACTATGGCATTACAGCCATGCTGTATGCAAGCTGGCAGAGCCGCTCCCTTCAGATCCAGCAACGCTGACAGAAGAAGGGGTTTTGCCGGCACAGTTACACCACCTCTCAGCGTTGCAGGCTAAGCTAACAAAAGTTGGCATAGTTATATTGGGCTTTTGACTGGCAGCAGTGTGTAAAATGAAAGCATGTGCACTTCGGCACTCTGGGACACTGTAGTGATGTTGGCAGAACTATGTAGTATAACAGTATTACTCTGAAATGCTTTAGATGGCAAAATACTTTTTAAAAAATCCCTTAATTGTCTCCACAGTTGTTACAACACATATAGCTACACTAATACAATTTAGGAGTGTTCAAGAAAAGGATTGCAGTTCATGGGCTTTTTTTTTTTTTTTGTTTCCAAGATCTCAAGGTCAAAAGGGACCATTATTTCACCAAGTCTAATCTACCTTTAGATTTACATAGAAAAGTCTGGTGCCAAGACACCTCTGCCACTGATTTGCAATGCCTCTCGACAAGGCAGCTAGCCTGCCAACCCACCAAGGCTTCAATGGTAAGACAGTAAAGATGCACGTGCATCTCTTGGAAGTAAATGTTAGCTGTTTTGAGAACACCTGAAGGACAGTTCTGTATAAAACACCAGAAGGAAAATACTGTGATATACCCAGCTTGTTGTATTCTGTAAGCTGAAAGACACACAGCCCAAGTGGAACTCCCCGTATGTACTAGAACAAACTGTTATGTGCAGCTGAGGTAATATCATAGAATTGTTCAAGTTGGAAGGCACCTTTAAAGGCCATCCAGTCCAGCTCCCCTGCAGTGAGCAGGGACACCTACAGCTGGATCAGGTTGCTCAGAGCCCTGTCCAGCCTGACCTTGAAGGTCTCCAGGGACGGGGCATCCACCACCTCACTGGGCAACCTGTGTCAGTGCTTCGCCTCCCTTACCATAAAAAACTTTTTCCTTATATCCAGGCTAAATCTCCCCTCTCTCAATTTGAAACCATTTCCCCATGTCCTATCGCAACAGGCCCTGCTAAAGACTCTGTCCCCTTCTTTCTTGTAGCCCCCCTTTAGATATTGAAAGGCTGCTATCAGGTCTCCCTGAAGCCTTCTCTTCTCCGGACTGAACAGCCCCAACTCTCTCAGCCTGTCCTCACAGGGGAGGTGTTCCATCCCTTGGGTCATTTTTGTGGCCCTCCTCTGGACGCACTCCAACAGGTCCATGTCCCTCCTGTACTGAGGACTCCCCATCTGGTTGCAGTACTCCAGGTGGGGTCTCACTAGGGCAGAGTAGAGGAGTAGTATCACCTGATAGGAGGGACCTAAGAAATAATCTCTCTTCAATGTTTCTGAAATGGAAAAAATACTGGCAAAGACTGCATATTCCTACACACCAAGATTCCTGCATAAAAAGGAAAAGAATTTCCTCCAATCTCTCCTCATCAGTGGAGAAAACCTACAGAGCACATCTACAGAAATAAACTGCAGCAGAACTTAACACCATTCATCACCAAAGGCTAACAACTCAGAAAAAAACCCCTGCCACAGTGGACTACCAGCACTTACACAGTCAGAAGGCAAAGCGTGCTTTCAGACAAAGAACAGTTTTTCCAACAGGTGCAGAGAAATGCTCTGTAGCCTCTGTACCATGCAGCTTTGAATTGCAGTACCTCATAGGTAGTGGAACAAATTGCCTGGCTGTTCCCAGGGTATCCCTTGTACCTAAGTCCCCCACTTACACACAATGTTTAAATGATCGAAACAAATGCTACAAACCGACACCATGGAGTTCTCGACAGCTGTCAACTCATTAAGTTCTATTCACTGGCTTCCCACCTCTTTGCCAATGTATTACATAAATTGCTTTTTAGCTGGCAGCCTTTCCCTTTGCCTAAAACCAGTTTGCACTGAGCATGTTTGAGTCTGTTGATTTAAAAAAACCACATTTATTCCCTTCCCTTTGGTGATTTGCCTTGCTTTGCAACAGTTTGAATGGGCTGCAGGATGCTATTTCATTATCAAGCTGCAACTGGAAATGAATATTTTATAGCAATGGAACAAAGGTTTGGCTGTAAATGACTATATCATAATTAAACAAAACAGAAGGAGAAAGACACGAAGAAAAATGAATTTAATTAATGAAATACTGATGCAATTTACAAACAAAGGACTTCCCACTTAGAAGGGAATTCCTGCAATGTGAATTTGTAGAGAATTAGAGACAGAGTTGGAGGTTTGCTATCTCCTTCTTTATTTATCTAGTGATGTTTAACATTTCAGTTTTGCCTTTTTCAGCCTTTTTAAAATGACTAAAGATATCTTTGGTATCCATCAGTACAAAGTCAGAGATGCAAGTCCTTGAAATGTAAATATATACTTATAAAGACCGTGCATTAAGAACATGCAAAAGCAAAACACAAGTGTAATCACGCTAGCTCAGGCTCCATCTTCATTCTGCCCCTGGCATAGTCAGTCATTTATGTTTGTTCAAGAGAAAGGATAAAGGCAAGACAACATGCAGAAGTACTATTCTCTCTTCTTATTACACACATATGCCAACTGCAGTGGCAAGCATCAGTATAGGAAGTGGTTATACCTGCATCCTCATGCTTCATAGACTGTATTTCATAGATCTTAATGAGTTTTTCTACCACAAACTGGCGTATAAGCTTTTGAAATTCATTTATGTTTTTTATTTCTACAATATTCTGTGGCAGTAAGTTCCACATTTTGTGTAAAAATTCTTCCTCCTATTTGATCTTGGCCTGTTAGTGCTTTATTTCATTTCTTTATCTTTGTTGCATAAGAAACTGAAAAATTATCCCTAGTCACAATTTTTTCTGCACAATTTTGATTTTAGAGACCTCTACTCTTACTTCGTTTACTTACCAGTTTTTCAGCCTGAAGAGTGGCAGCCTATTTAACCTCTCCTCAGGTGGAAACCATTCTACCTCCTTGGCCATCCCTGCTAATCTCTTTTCTAAGCAACATATATTGTTTTTTTGTGAGGCAATGACCAAAATGGAGTGCAGTACAAAAGTGCAGTGCAAAGAACAGCCTGGATTTACACAGTGGCACAATGACATTTTCAGTTTGTCTCTTTCCTAATAATTTCTAAATTCATTATGTCTTTTTGAATGTGAACACATGGCCAGAAATCTGGCCACTTGTCAATATATAAACTCACTTTCATGTTCAGTGTGGTTAAGCACATACATATATCAGTGTCCAATGATGCATTTCCTCTGTTATGGCCTAATTTCCTGACATTTTAAAATTAAGTCCCTATAACAGGATGGAATTTATTGATTCTCGAGATGCCTCAGAATCATCCGCCAAATTGTATATGGCAGTGGGCTCTAGAAAGAAGTGATAAAGCATTTGGAGGATGCTGGATTTCTCTGTCATTCTAAGTCCAACAAACTGGCACCTTTCTGTCATTGCAGAAGGCACCTGGGTAAGTACAAGGGAAACCTGCCAAATTCACATTCTCAGGTGGCAGAAGCAATGCACTGCAAAGTGGCCTCACTTCAAACAGACTGTAGTAATCCTCTTGCTGCACACAAGATCAGTAATAGAGGGAAGCCTCTTATTTAAATTAGAAACGTAAAATATATATCTATACCTCCCAGAAGTGGGGGCAAACTGTAGAATCTACTCCATAATTCACCCCATTTCCTTATCACATTCTGTTGGCTAAAGTTTTCTTTTATATATATATATATCTTGTATTCTGTAAAGTGATTCGGGCTTAACTATGAAGTTAAAATGCTTCTTGAATCTATTTAGTAGATGAGAATAGCCTTGAACCTTACAGAATGCCACAGGCGTACTTCATAGCCCAACAGAGAGTGGAAAAGGGAAAAACCATGGCATATATTTGCCCACAATAATCTGCTCTCCTCATACCATTTCATAACCTTGGGTGAACACAACATCTTACTCTGGAGTGGACTCTGAGAGTTTTGCACTGGGGATAACTCACAAAATACTTTTAAGGAACTGCTCTGGTTTAAAGTCAGTAGGGACAAAGACAAAGCGAGCAAATAGATGCAGAACCACAGCAAACTACACAACACGACTGTATGTGAAATGCAGTCTTCAGAAATCCAGGACAGCAAATGCTGACTCTCACCAAGCCATCCAGGATCTGGCCAGCTGGACACCAGTAGGCAAATCTTTGCAGAAAGAAAAGAAGCTATTGACCTGAAATCACACAACCTATAACGTTCTACAGTCACAGTTTCTTTAGATCCTGCATAGCATGTAAATGTAAAGAACATAAATGAAAACATGCTAATTCCTATAAAATTCCACGCCTTGCCATTCATGTAAAGCAAATGCAGTTTCTCATCCACTCTAACAAAAGAGAGAAAAATGTATCTAGAGTGAAAGAATGAAGTAAATGGATAATAGGCAGGACAAGTTTGGAACGGAGACAGATACCTTTCGCAGACTTCAATTACCTCTCTCCCTGTGCACCCTATGATTTACTTTCTAGATCTAGATCTAAAGAGAAATTGCTAAAGGGAGATTTCAGTCTCCGTTTCCCACTTAGTGTTTCCACCTTCAGCCCAGAGCTGTCAGAGCCTTCCTGCTCATGGTACACCCCACACTCACTCGCAGTATTACAGAAGCTCACAGGCTTTGCTCTCCTACTCCAACATTACTCCTATTTTTCTCTGCCATCCCTTCTTTTAAACACTCAGGAAAGCTGAGTGGCTCTTCAGTACCCGTGAAGACACTGATCTTAACTTAAACGCTGATCTTTAAATTTGCAGGGGAAAGACTTCTTTAAACTCAGCCTTATTGGAGAACATAAAGTATGTATGTGAAGATACAACTGCTGTTACCTGAATTTTAATAGCAGTGATAACACAGCCTCTAATCAGATCAAAGTTCTAGTATCTAGATAGTGCAGTATCAATGGGATGAAAGAGAACATGTTCCAAGTAGCACTGTTTCGGCAAACAAGCAACACATTTAGTACAACTGACAGAGGAGTAAGAGCTCAGTTTTATGATTAATTGTGATGCTAAATCATTAGCATCCTTCAAAAATTATCTCAGAAAAAGAATTGTATCAAAGTAACAGTTTTTCAGGTAACATTCTAAGCTTTTTTTTTTTTAATTTGTTATTTGGTATGTGCACGACAGCAAAGAACTCACAAGGACATGTCAGATGGTGTAGACCCTAGAAAGTGTTAGCCCAGTGAAAAGAATCCACGCTTGATATCCATGATTCTCAGTGGTTCAAAGCAGAGAGATTTCCTCCTGGATCACTCTTCATCATGAGCACATGAACAAGAATGTACAGCATCCACCTCCCAGAGGAGCATCCTGGCTGCAGCCTGAGGTGATGAGAAGACCTCCCATGACCTCTCCTTTATAGAACATGCACCATCCTCTGCTACCCACCCTCTGTAAACACAGATACCTTGCAGAGAGCATGACATGAGGAGAGGGCGATATGAACGATGACAGGAAGACACCTGTAGAAAATATTGGTTATAATCAACACTACTAAAGGTGTGGCGGAAGTATAGGCAGCACAAGATCATTTGTCTTGCACACAGATTCTTTAATTTGGTGAGCCTGCAATATTTCTGAAGGAGCTAACAAAGGCTGCTCTAAGGAAAGCAGTTAGTGCAGCTTTAGCACTAACTGATACTATACCTTAATTATCTGCAAAATAACACTTCTAAAGATTATATTATTCTGCTTGCAGGGCCTTATGACAAGAACAACATCAGGAAAAAAAAATGAGAGAAAGAGAGAGAACAAAAATGTAATTGCTTGACTATCAGCTCCACTATCATAATTACTTTCAATCTCTGACATGGGTTGAATCAGATGAACACCAAATCAATTTTTGCAGCTAGCAATCAGTGCATTCTTAGCTCATAAATTAAAATGTCACTGGTAGAATGAGTACAGAATAATGCCTGTTTCACGACTTTACACTGCAGAAAGAGCAACTTCCTTTTTCTTTCTGTTTGATTCAATAGTCCAGCGAATGTTGCTTGTATGTCCTTAAGCACTGTACAGTACATAACACTCATCTAATTCAAAACAGAGTTGGCACAGCTGGATGCCACACATGAAAACAAAAGAAATTATGCACTAGCTACGGAGTGGAGTAACTGTTACACCGTCTGGGCATCTAGATGCATCCCCCGCCCCAGGTATCTAGATGTGGGTAGGTGGCAGTGTTTTTCCTGCATCTGCGCTTCATGCAATGTTAGGAATTTGCTGACTGCACACGGCTGAGTAGGAGGAAATGCCTTAAGGCTCCACTTCACTCTTTTCCCTTCATCCTACTCTGACCTGCTGTGAACCTCCTCAGGCTGAAGTGAGCAGAAAGCTCTCCAACACAAGGAAAATTATTACCCAAAGCATTTTAAGGTCAGTACCTGCCCATTGTTGTGATTTCTTCATGGACTAAAGTGATCAGATTAAACTGATCAATGCTCTATGTTGAAACCTGACCACTACCAATAAAGCGCTTAATTTCACAAGACCTTTCGGGGCTTATTTCCCAGTCTGAGCAGGAATGATTTCATGAGCCTTTCTGTGCCCAGCACCCTGCCTACTGCTTTCCATTCTCTACTTCAAACCACAAACTCTGCTGCTGACAGGCACAGCACCTCACATTTAACTTGAGTTGTCAAGCTATCTCACATCTTTCTGCTTTTTAGGGACTTTTGTATTTTATGTGTACTTCTTTCACTTTAAGTGCATTTTTTAGTCTTTACCTACTGAGATAATTTGACTTCATGCAACATCACTAGCCAAGACCCAAATTCACTATGATCTGACTAGCTCTAATATCATATTTGCTTTCCAAAAGAGAAAACTTCAAGCACCTTCCTCTCCCATCCAGCCAGAAAGCAGGTTTGAAGGTCAACACAGGCTCCTCCAAAATTCTCCTCCAAGGTTCCAGCTCCAGATACCACTGAACAGGACATCCAGCTGTACTAACAATTCCAGCTAATCATGTTTAATGCAGTTCTGTAACAGGCAATGTCAGTACTGAGAGTATTGCCTCAAGTGATATCTTCCAAGAGCTCAGGATTTGATTTCTCTTATGCACTTTCGAGCCTTCAGAAGCTTAGCTATAAACTTATTGAAACCTGAATATAAAATACTGCCCTATTTATCAAAAACAGGAATGACTATCACTTCCACCCAACCAGCAGAGAGTATATAGGATTTATGGAGTGTTGCATTCAGGAGAAGTCTCCTTTCTTCATTGCAGTTGATTACTTCTCTGGTTAAGGAAGAGAATTTTCACTTTAAGTGGAACGACTGACTCTTTATCTAATGATTGGGGTAATTTTACCTCATATGATGTGACTAGCCAAGCGAACAAAAGGTCTTGAGGAATGGGTGTATCAATGAGTTGTCTGCAACTGTCTGCACTGGGGAACTATGCGTCTTATTGCAAGAGCCTCTTGCTCAGCTGCACCACCCGAGAGCTGACAACTCACCAAGCCTGAAGCTCAGCAGAGACGTGCAACAGCAGTGCTCTTTGTGGCATCTCTATGATATTATTATTAATACAGTACACAAATGCAGTGGGTGCAGACTCCTCATGTACACAAATAAACGAAAACAAGAGGAACCTCTGAAGTCTTAAGAGCTAATACTCATCTACTTCAGGATCACATCATAAAGCTATCAATGAACTTGTTCTCCTGGACCCCTTCCTCCAGAGGAATCCCCTTTTGGATAGGAATCCACTTTTAATTTCCAGCCTTGTCTTATTTACAGCTGGGTAGTGGCCATTTCCCCTTAGGCTACACAACACTTTAGTTTAAGTAAATATTTTCCCTATCTCCTCTTTGTAAACATGATACATTTTCAGAAAACAATTCTATCTCCTTTATTCCTTCAGTTTGCAAACTAAATAAAATCCTAGCAATTTCTTCTCCTAAGACAGACTCCTCGTTCACAGCTTCAGCCTAAATAGCCCTTTCTGTACCGTTCTTGACACAAGCAGATGTACTTCGAAATAGCACTGAGCAAATTCAAAGAGAGATATTTTAAAAATATTTTAGAGAACAACCTTGCTGCAGTGAAATGGTGGGCAAAGATAAAGGAATGCACCTAACTATGTTCCGCCAGATAGAAAGCCCGTTTTGCCACCATTTTTAACTAGGTTGCTATTCAGACTATAACAAAAATTGAAGTTAGTTCTAAAGGAAGGGATTTCTAGTGGCTTAAATGGAATGAGGCTTAATGCTCAGCCTCACACACTCTTGAACGAATCCAAAGCAGAGTATCTACAAAATGGCTGGAAGCAGAAATATATGCATTACATAAGCACAGAAGGAAGTAAAGAGATCAAGCTAGAAAAAAATAGGCAGTTAATTTTCAAACTGCCATCTTTTATCTCTGAAGAAACACAAGAGACAGAACTGATAACTGTCTCGATAAGTTATCAGTTGTGATAACTATATTATGTAGATGCAATACAGAGTAAGTCCTTAGAAATTCCAAACTTACAAATCAAATATAATGAATAACTGAGAACGCCTCACTTTCCATTTCAATTCTGCTCTCCTTATCTGCCATACTAATATTTAGAAAGTAATTATTGCTCTTGATGATTAGACTTTTTTTCCCCTCTTGAAATGTCTGAATTTTCTTTTGAAGTCTGCATCGCCCTGAAGGGAAAATCCTTTTCTCAGCAGATTTTTTTCCTTTTTGCCTTGAAAGTAAAGGGGATTAGAAAAAAATGAAATAAAATGACAGTGAAAAGAAAAAGCGGGAATGGGAAGAGTGAGCAAGGAAAGACAGAATTTTTTATTTTTTTATTTTTTCCCCCAGTTTGAGAAATGTCTTTAGGAATTCATGAAGAGGAAGAATTGAAAAGTGATGAGCTCATCTCATAATGTATGGCATCGCAGGCTGAAATCCAGAGTTCCTATACTGAGGTGAATGGGCACTGCTGATAGCTTGTTGCTGGGGTGAGGTTAAAATGAGTTCAGTATTAGCAGACCAGGCCCATCAGCACTTAGCACCTTCATCGTACCATATATTATATCAAAAGTTTTTAGCAAAACTATTGCATCTGGGTTAGTTCTTCAAAATGAGCACAAATAAATCTGCTCCTATTGTCTGACTAGCAGGACAAAGTCAACCTGGCCTGGAGAGAAAGGAATTCACACTCTAATGATAAAGGGAGATGGATGAATCTAGATGGCAGTAGACTTGTGTCAATATAAAAACATTAAATCATGGAAGCTTAACTATGGTTATTAGAGATTCATTCTTTTCCTATACTATACTTCATAATAAAAGGGAAAGTAAATAAAAATTAATGTACTATAGGAGATACCATACACAAAATATAGATCTATATAGTACATCATTTTATGGGTTCTATATTACACAGAAACTATAAAATTGAAAATCTCTGAGAATCAAAGCCCACACCTAGGAATTAGCACCAACTTGTGTCCTCCACATCTCTGAAATCAGTGCATGTGATGCTTGGCCTTCTAATTAATGTGGATGTCATTATATGAAATCTAATCACATCATACATGAGCGCTCCTCCACACAGCTGCAGAGGAGATCACTGCTTCATGCTGATCTTGCTAGAAAGCTAAGGTGAGCACCATTTAGGAAGAAACAATGTAGAAGCTAATGCTTCAAAGCACACTTCAGAAAGAGTGGTCAAAATATCGTATTTCAAACACACTTCCTTTTTCTCAGAAAATGCTAAGCCCCAAACTCAACAGTGGTTACTTACAGGGATTAATACCAATAAAAAAAGTGTTTGTTCATAGAAGATGAGAAACTGACCGTGGCTCTCAGCTAAACTCTAACAGCCACTGAAGCAGCTATTCAAGCCAGAATATATTTCACACAAACAAGCTGGAGGAGAGCCAGCACTGAATGAAGCCATTGGCTTATTTCAGAATATGGAGCGTTTCTTCTTGGTACCAAGCCATGCAGACTGTTTTTGGGGAGACATTATAAAGCAAACTTAGAAGAAATGATCAGAAGAAAGACAAAACATCAGTTTTAGGTTGTATAATGGGTGGTCATTGTATCCGCACTTGATTTGCAAAGTAGCTTTCTCAGCAGAATCCAAAATAAAATAAAGGTTTTCATTTGCTAAACGAGCTAAGCACATATTTCTTGGACCTGTTATTAGTGCTTGGTATATCACCTACAACCTTTGTCACTGGTGTCTTCTTTATTTTAAACACATTGCTTTTGAAGTTAATAAAATGACTTATTTCTCCCTTGTGCTGGGCCATTTGCATAATTGTAGAGGGTTCATGGAAGAGAGTCAATCAGATAATTCCCACATGCAAATTAAAGATCTTTCAATTAACATGGCAGGACTTGTGTGAAAACCATGCTAATGTAGCAGAAGATATCCCCATTGGCAGTTCAGCTCTCTGCCTGTATGCCAAGGCATCTCTTTGTCTCACTTCACTTTCCCACCAGTGGCCTGTGCACAGACAAGAGAGGGTGATGGAGCAGAACATAAAGGAAGGTTTATAAAAGATATTTATTGCATTGTTACTGGTTGGGTGGGAGAGCATTACTTTATTCTTAATATTGTTTCTTGCAAAAGTCAACCTAGTTGATGAAACAACTGTTTCTTGCCACATTAGGGTAAAATTGTGACAATTTGATTTCCAGAAGTTCCAGAAAGAATCTGACATCCAGAAAGGTCTTTCTATCACTGATCACTTTGCTTAGAGCTTGCCTACTAAAAGTTGACTTATTTTGCCTATCTTCACTAGTAACACACACTCTTTTCATAAGGCTTTCCTTGCTTCTGCACCTGCAAGCAGTGGCCCCACAGAAGAGCTTCTGAAAAGCAGATATGAGAAGAAAATGACTGCAGATACTTGGTAGTGTCTTAGGTTATATATGCTAAAAACAAAGAAGGCAGATCTGTAAATTTCATAGATGTAAGCTGGCAACCAACTTCAAAATAAGAATTTTATATTTCCGTGAGCATAGAGATGAAATACATATTGGTCCTTTATGAAAGCATTATATCTTTCCCTGAACCATAGGAAATGCTGCAGACTGTGTACCAGAGATGGATCCTCGCTTCCTGCTGTGGCACCCTGCTAGCTTTCTAATCACTGTATGACTTTTCAAAAGCAGCTCTTGCACAGGAGAAATGGCATATCTATGTCTTCCAGCAAAACAAACCAAATTCTCTTTTATTTTAGGTGTCAGCCTCTCTTTTTTTCCTGAATTAGGACCAAAACCAGAAGTCTGTATAGCCAGAAAGTAAGCGTCCCCTTGTGAGCACATCAGAACTCCCCCCATGAAGGCATCTGCAGTTCCAACTCTGACAGCCTTCCCGAGAAGCAGCCATACTCCTAGCAGCAAAGAGAACCCCCTGACTGCTCCAGGTAACCATTCATCAGAATATACATTTATTTGGATGATGAAAGGATGTAACACTGTCAAAAACCAACCAATCAACCAAACAAAAAACAACTCTTTGCTATTTTAAAGAGAGAAAGATCTTTTCTGAATGTACTCAAAATCTATTTTCTTTTAACCTGTGTTGCTCTTGAAAGAAATGCATATAACTTTCAAAACCAGGAACCATCTCTTAACAGCTAATTGAGAGAATGAACTAGTAGTGGTCTTGGTATTAGCATCTCTTTTTCAGTTATACTAATCCCATTATCAAACTACCTGAGCAAATAACAATAATAATAAAGTCCCATGTCATGGTTTCTAGCATAGTCGAATCTGCGAATGCTGGAAGGGAAGGGATTAGGAAGTTGCAGGGGTGGGTACAAAGTTAGGACATCTGACTGAATTGACCAACTAGGTGTTCCATACCATACACATCATGTCGTGGCCCTCCCCCTGCTTTACAGTGAAAGGGTGAAGCCGCAGCTGGCATGTCTGCTTTTTGCCCTTCCAGGTTGGGCTTGTGTGTGAGTGAGAAATCATCTTTCTCATAAGTCACTGCTTCCATTTTTCAGTATTATTACTCTTTTATCCCCTTTAGATTTTTATTATCTCTTGTTCCTTAGTTATTTTAGTAAAATAGTTTTCGTCTTAACTCCTGAGTTCTACTTTTTCCTTCCTCAATTTCCTTCCCCATCCCGCTGATACTGGCCACTGGCAGTACACGGACAGGCCTGTGCCTGTGCTGCTGTGTCCTGGGAGGGGTGAGCGAGCGACTGTTGGGTGCTGTCATGGGTTAAACCACTACATCCTGGAAAGCTTCACATGGATTATGTATGATTCCACCCAGCCCACTGCCAGGTCTTCTTAGCAGTTACTCTGCTTCCTACTACTGGACTAGCAGGGAGTGTGACCTAATTCCATGGACTAAGCACAAAACTGGGAATCATGAGCAGCTATCCTAGGGCCCTGCTTTCTTCCCTGGAACTCATGGTGAGATTCTGGTGGGGCAGAACTAATCCATGTTTGGCTCATCTCTGCTTTTAGGACAAAGTGGATGAATCTACTTGTGACACAAGCCAAAGAGACCTGCTAAGTTTGCACAGGAAGTTTTCAGCTCTCACACTGTGCATATAACCTTCAAAGTATTTGTGTTTTCATCCACTTATCAGCATCTAAGAATAAAGAAAAGAAAATAATGAAAAGCTGCTGTTTGCATTCTTGTACTTCTGACCAGTTTACAAAGTGGTTCAAGCTGATCAAAAGGTTTAAATGTTATATTTGTGGTATCCAATAAAAAGCAGGAGTTCATTCTCAGCAGTCTATTAGCTTTATAATTATTATTAATACTAGCTGCTTTATTATGTGGCATTAGCAAAGTAAACTCAAGCTTTTTTAGCACATTTTGGCTTTAACAAAGCAATTTCTTGATTCAAAATGGTTTATCAAATCGAGAAACTCCTAGCAAGAATTATACTTCTGACTTCAAGTCTTTGTTTTTCAAATAGTAATACATAATAACTTGAGGAATTAGTAATCAATGTGTCACTCCTGTAAGTAATTATTTTACTTGAAACAAGTAATAAGTCTGTGTTCCCAGTTGAGGGCACATGTAATTGTAATGTATTGTTAATTCTACAGTCTTTTGTGTAGAAAGAATATTCAACCTTACTAATCATGGGAAACTATCAAACCATCTCTAGTGTACGTTCTCTTTAGAAAAAGAATAATGAAAAAGTTAGCATACTGAGTATCTTTTAAAGTTTCAAACTTCAGAGAAAAACATGATTTATTGATATGCATTCTGTGTGTCGTGTTTGTGTACATACTCAGCATGTGCTGTTTTTTTTCCTTGGTGTTTTGAAAGAAAACTATTGGCCTAGAAGAACTTGGAATCAGACATGTTTGTTTCTTTATGCATGCCTTTTTCATTGCATTCACTGTCAGACCACGAACACAACACAGAGCTGTTCTCTGCCTCAGTTTCACTCCCTTTAAAGAGATGAAAACTAAATCCATCTTACAGAGGACAGAGAGGCAGAGAACATTGTCGCCTTGAGTTATTGTTTGTTAAGCGCTTTAAGATTAGTAATAAAAGTTCTTCAAGAAGCACAGAGCATTACTTGTTAGTAAAAGATAATGAATTAAAATGAAATATAACAAAACTTTCCAGCTGAAAGATATGTCTTAAGACACTTTTATATCACATTAGACCATGAAGTCACGTTTTCAAAGAAATGAAACTTTTTCACATGAAACAAAACAGACATTTTCCACTGTATATGATCACTACACAGCAGCATGAGGCAGGACTTCCACCCTAGAGGTGTTCAAGACTTGACTGGATGTGGCCCTGAGCAACCTGACATGATTAGATTTGCTTTGAAAAGGTGGCTGGTGTAGTTCCTTATTATAGTTCCTTGTTATAGCACACTTGTAAAAGCCCTGCTGGGCTGGCCAGAATATTCAACTGTTCACAAGTCTGAACCTCATATGAACACACAATTGGACAGGACATCAGTGAAAGACTGATCCAAACAGAGCACTTGGCAGCACACAGTGCAGACAGCCAAGTCTCTGCTTTGAGTCAGCTCTGGTCCCAGAGGTGATTACACACATTACCTCATGGCTGTGCCTGGGCAAAGAAGTCTTGCCTCACAGCTGGACTTTTTACATGGGCATTGTCCTGTGTTAATGCAGCCAGATGGCCTCTCTGCTGCAGCTAGCTCATGGAGCATGCACAGCTGTCTACACCTGCTCATGTACATTGCCTGGAATGTCTTCTCCCATTACAGAAAAGCACCTTTTATCCTAGGCTCCAAAAGTACAGGTGCCACTCTTGTGTCTCTGTCATCACCTCTTGGAACCCACGCGCTTATAGCACCATGCTGGGGCCTTAATTAGCTTCTGACAGGAAAGAGAACAGTAGCTACTCTGTCACCAGGCAAGTCTGTGATCACTCACAATGCACCATCACTACAAGTCCAAGATGAAACCAGCTCTCCAAGCTGGACATTTATGATATTGCTCTTATTTTGTCTGTTTGTCTGAGGTTTAATGCCTGCACCGTTAGTTTGAGGGTGATAAATAGCTTTTAGAGAAAACTAATTTGTACACAGCTGCAATTAATCAGAGTGCAGAGAAGAGTGCAGTCGAGCCGAACACCCTGCTGGAACAGATGGCTGTGCTGCCGCCGTGCAGCCCTGCATTCCTGTGAAGGTTAAGCCAAATTGCAAAGCCCTGGGAATCTGAGCTCGCACACATGCTGACTCTCCCTACATCAGGTCTACTAGAGAAAAGCTTGAATGATTTTCACCTGGAACCCTACTAGGGCTTGCAGCCATTACTTGAGAAGTTTAATAACCACTGGCAAGGAAGAATAAAATAAAAAAAAAAAACATTTCACTGAACTTTTCCAGGCACATGGCTGAATTTAGCATCTAGTCCTTCTCCCTGGCTGTCTTTTGCATTCTGCCTGATCCTCAAAACTTTCCAGGTATAAAAGCAAGAATAGCAGCTGCTGCGTACAACAAAGCAACCTGAGAAGTCAGCAGTCCTTGTTGTTTGTGCTGGTTTCCATCCGAATACAATAACACGTTAATACTCCCAACGAATATATTCTCTGGGGTGCACACAGAAAAGTGTAATCTTTTCCAGCTTCAGGACTGCAGGGCAGCTCCCTGCAAGTCTTGGGGCTGACATGCAGCAGCAGTGAAAAGTGACATGCTGATTCAGTTGGAAATTGTGAGAGCTGGTCCCAAACAGAACTTCTTTGCAATGAGAGAAAAAATTCAACATGACTCCCATCAGGGCACACAATGCCTTACAAGAGGGCTGCTTTATTAGGTTACTCACCACTTGCCTGAGGTGCACCCAAGCGTTACCAGGAAGAGGTTTAGCAATCACTTTAAAAATCTTGTGATTTAAGATAAACAAAGAATAAAATGTGATTACGTTTGAAATCTGAGCTTCTTTTAAATATATGGATGATCTTCTACACCGTCACTAAAAGATGACTAATATCCTTAAGGTATTACCACTAAAGTGGATCTTAAATACAAAAGAACAGTGACTGTGCAAATGTCGTATCTATTATGAGCGATTTTTCAAAGGTCAGAGTAAAAGGTCCTCCCACATGTGCCATTATATTAAGGCTGATAGTCCCAAAAGAGACAAAAGAGACCAAGTAATCTCTGCTTTAATGTTGTTGATTTCAGAGCTGCTTGAATCAATTTTCATGAATTTATTGAGGAAAAAAAAGCAACAGAGAAGTCAAGTCCTGATTGTATGGGCTTGCTGCAGCCAGGGGAAGAGGATTTAATTTTGTTCCCCATTTTCCTTTCCTGTGCAATGATACATGCTCCTGCATCAATGCCATGAGTAAGGGTAGCACGTCAGCTGGGGATTAAAAAGAAGGTAGGCAGGGGAGTTGAAAACTATCAGGCTCCCTCAGGTAAATCCAAATCTGATAATTATGTCAGTCTTCTACTACTCTCTCCCTTCCTGACTATTCAATGGCCTCCATATCTTGGCTGTTATCTTACAAAGGAGTGGTGAGAAAAAAGGCATTCACAAATGGTTGCTTAAAGATGTTAGCTCTGCAGCAGACACTTGGGGAATTCTAGTTGCAGGGCAGAAAGATATCTGCTTAGCTCTTTAAGGAGATTGAACTTGTGAACGTCAGAGTAGAAAAACTCATGATTCTGCACAAGTTATGTGTGCTTTTCCTTATGGCCAGGACCTTGCCATCCTCAGATAGAAAAAGTAATTATGATGATGACTCCAAGAAAATCACAGACTTTTTTTTTCTCTCCTTTTACCCAAGTGTGTGTAAATGTTTTTACCAGGCTAGTATGTTTGGCAGTTGTTGCAGGCAAGGAAAAGGAGTCACCATTCCAATTGTAACAGTGATGATCAAAACAAAAGCAAGACACAGAGTAAGATGACTGACACTTCTGAAGGTAAAGAGAGAGATTCAGTTCTGGGCTGAGAAGTTGAGAGAATTTCCATGTAGGCAATAATGACTGGCACATACAACATCAGCTGATAAACCTGGAGTTTAGCAAGAGTTCCCACTACACTCTAGCAGTGATAAAAGTCATGATGTTGCAGACCTCACAGAACTAAGGCACACTGTGTTCTGTTATCTAACTTCACAAAAGACAAAGCTATAGATCAAGTATAATTTTGTTATTTTAGTCAGAGACAGAAGACCAAATTTCAGGTTTCTGCTCTCCTGCCTCTGATATTAGACTTTACTTTATAGTGCCACCACTACAATTGCATCTGAACACCTTTTATGATTTATCCTCATAACTGATAATAAAGACTATTAACCTCACTTTCAGTAGGGGAACCAAGACACCAAAAGGCTATCTTCCCTAAGATCATATGGGAAATTCATAGCAGGAATGAACAGACATAATTCTCCCAAGACCCAGGTTTTGAATTTTCTTCTTTGCTCGTATCCACTCAAATGGCCATAACCCCAGCTAACTCTAGACATAATTGTATTTTTTTGTCCCCAAGACGGGTAAGAAGGTTGAATTTTAAAGCCTTCTGAGTTGATAGGAAGAAAGGCACTGAAAAAAGTTCAGTGTACCATAAAAAATCATTAGCCTCATATCTTGCAGTGGTGAAACTCAATGATAACATCACTACCGCATATTATTCTTTAGATAAAATGTTCTTATTATTTCTACTATATTTGTATTTCTGCAGTGCTCAAATCTGTAACTATCAGGCTCTCCTGTTTACACTCTAAGCTCCACATCACGGTTAAGAATATAACTGTAGCATCCTACAGTGGTATTTTTGGGTGGGTACCTGTGGCCAGACAGCAAAAAGTGGCAATAAAACAAATCTCAAAATGTATTGCTGTAATGTAGTTGTTGTCTTCACTCATAGTGCATTTGACTAGGCTTATAGTTTGGTCCAAGATAAAAAGTGAGGGATATCCTATTGAGAGCTGTATAGCAACATTATGAAGCAACACAATCAATCCTACAGAAATCAGTGCACACTCATTAGAATGACAATGACAAAGAAATGAAGAAATGTAAGATATAATATTAGGCTTTTGTTTTGTTTTGTGTTTTTTAATCTAACAGTGGCCAAACAAGTTTCTCACTGCCCACAACACTTCAGTTGATGCAGGATTCAATGCTGAGCCTGGGATGCTCAACTTTTCTGTGACAGTAGCTCTCAAGAGAGAACTAGGAGAAAAAGATCCCTCGGGCTAAGCTAGCAGGAACAGTGCTAACACCCATCTGAGATGTATTTTTACAATAATAGAAGAAGACTGCTGCTACCAGCATTTTAAACAGTTATGGGGAGCCAGCACGTATCAGCCCAGCAGAACAAATTGCCTCATTAAGAGCTCTTTCCATTAAAGCAATCATCACCCTCTGCCTACAATTTACATGAGTTCTTCCTATTCACATCAGAGCTGAAAGGGAAATGGTGTGAAAGAGAAAAGCACTGATATGAAATAGAAGTTGCACAGAAGTCCTAAATCATAGTCAAGTGTGTGCTGTTAGATCAATTCACGAGCCCCCATTCCCTCTCTTGGACCAAGTTCCTTTTATAAGGTTTATAATCTTTCTGCATTCTGCTATAAAAGACCAAGACTGACATTTTCTGGAGGTTATGCTAATGTGACCTGACTACACTTGTGTGTGCACATGGGAAGCTCCACCTACTGTGTTGGCTAAGCATGAGCGTGGGCTCCTGTATGTGTTTCTCAGTGCCTCCAGCTTGCTTAATGAGATCACTGCTTGTGGGAAGGAGTTTGCTGTACCTGAGAGCACTGATGGGTGTGTGTGTAGAATATGACATGTAGCAGGGTGCAGTACACAGGCAGGAACACACATGTGGCTCTGAAATACATTTACAGCAGACAGAATGACATGATTGTGAAATATTCTACCACCTTTGGGAGGACTAATGTCTACTTTCTGGGCAAAGTGTATGTGATCATTTCAGGAATAATGTAAGGAAACACATGTGGCTATCTACACTTCCCTGAATTTGTTGAGGAGACCTAACCATGGTTTAACCTTTGCCCCCTTCCCAAATTATACAACTAGTGCTGGCCAGTATGGGAGAGATGCATCTTATCATAAGTTTTTTGTTATGCAACCAAATAGACCACTCCCCTCTTCCCTTCTTGACCTTCTTGCTCATCCACATAAGGCTGCTGAATACCTGTCCCTGCAAAATGCTTGTCTGTGAAGTTTCTGTGTTTTGGATTTATTTCCTGTCTTGTACATGGAATATGCAAGAAGTATGTAGACCTTTGGGGGAGAGGGGATAAATTATGGGAAATTTTCTATCCCCAAACTCTTCTCTCCACAGGAGTCAGGCAGGAAGCTGATAGGAGTTAGATCAGATGCCCCTAGCTGTTCCACATCAGATCAAAAATTAGGCCTTCAGAGGCATGGGCATGAACTGATTTTCTTTTCAAGTGATTTTAATACAGTGTCTTTCTTGCTTTTGAAAGTAAGGATGACTCTCACTTGCACTTTGCTTGCCCTTCCTTATGAAGTTCCAAACTTCTGTTTGATCCTTACAAACAGAAGCATGTGTAATGTTTCCTTTCTATGACCAGCAGTCTGTGAGGCAAATTCATAAGCAATTCCTACCAGTGCCCGTGCAACTGAAATTCACTTCGCATTTACAAACTAGACAAGAGAAAAAGAAACTGGAGTGGAAAGGAACCTTTTTCAGCAGGGAGCAGAGCACAGCAAGGAAATAAAAAGATGAATAAACCTGCCATAGGCTTTTTCTTTATGGAGCAGAGGCACAGTTATTAGGCACCCGCAAAGAAGGCATGCTGGATATATGACTCCTAATGCATCGTCCATAATATACCACTGTGCAGAAGGCATACAACTTTTCAAACAGTTGTCAGAGTCTAAAATAAATACAGTCTTAGTGGGAAAAAATGACCAAAACGATTACAAGTGAGCATTTGGGTAGTGCAAGTAGGAGTCAAACAGCTACCTGAGAGCTTTTTTTTTGTACTTGCAACTTGTCAGAAACAGAAAAATTATTAAGCGTTTATTATTATTTTTCTGTTAATATCTTGGGTGACTTTTTTTAATGTTCATAAAATGTGACAGATTAATGGTGCTCACTAGAAAGGCAAGGCCACAAACATAGAGCTCAGCCATACATATCTTCAACCTCAACTGTGGCACCATCTTTACTTCAGACTGGGATCACACCACCCCTTTGAAACTCTTGATTTGACTCAAAACCTCCTATCCTCAGTTACCCTAGGCCTGCAGGCCCCATAAAAACAGCCAAGTATCCTGACCACTAATGTGCATCTTCTGACCTCTTCCTCTCTTCAATACTCTCCAACTGTTACAACAAAGTATGGTAGCCTTCACTGGTAGTCTCTTCAGTATTTTAGTTCTGGAGTCAACTGCACACTCCATCATGCTCTGTAGCATTCCATCTTATCCCAATATTGATCTCCTAAAAACAATCTGCCAACGTACTTTGCAATATTCATGCTTTTTCATTCTCAGATAGATATAGTTTTGGCTAAACCACTGCATTGACCCAAGTGTACTGCATGACACAGAATCAGTATGTTCATGAACATGAAACATGCATAAAGAAGTTAGACGTCAGGGGTGAACAAGCTTAAAAATGTCCAATAAGACCAGGCAGAAAGCGCACAGGACTATCTGAGACACACCAGTTGAGGTGGTCTGTCTGAATTGAGTACATCTCCATTAAGTTATCTAGAATCTGACAGTTTCCTTCGGGAAAATGTATCAGCCTAGTGACTGCTTAGGTAGGAGGCCATGACTATAGAACTGTAGAAAAATTAAAGTTGGAGGGGACCTCAGAAGCTCTCTAGTCCAATTCTTTGCTCAGAGCATGGCCAGCTTCAAAGCTAAAGCTGTTAATGACCACATCCAGTTGAAATTCAAAAATCTCCATGTGGAGAGATTCCAAAACCCTTTTGGATACTTGCTCCACTATGCAATCACCCTCATCCTTGTATTTTCTTTCTTTTATCATTGGAATTTCCCTTGCTGAAGCTTGTGTTTGGTGCCTTTTGTCCTTTCACCTGCATCTTTGGCAATTTTTAGATCTGTCTCTACAAGACCCTGTAAGTAGTAGAAGCCTACAATTAGATCCCTTCTTTGTCTCTTCAGGTAGAACAGAACTGGTTCCTCCAGTTCCTTCCTTGCATGTCACATTCTCTAACTGTAACTGTCTTAGTGACCCTCCACTAGTCCATTCATGGTTTCTATAGACCCTTGGGAAGAAACCAATAACAGGACTCAGCACTCCAGGCACAGACTCTCAGATGCTGAGGGGACTAATCACCTTCTTCAACCTGCCAGAAACATCCTCAGGACTACAGTCCGCTGCACAGTTAGCCTTCACCACTTCAAGCACACAACGATGACCATATACAACAACGAGGATTTCCAGGTCACTTGCTGTAGAGCTGCTCCTTATCCAGGCAGTCCCCTGCTCATATCAGAACAGGGTTATTAAGTTCTAGATGCTGAACATTCCATTTGTCTTTATTGCACTTGGTTAGGTTCCCATGGTCTGTTCCTGCACCCTGCTGAGGTCCTCCAGCTCATCGATAATGACCTGCCAGTTGGCAACATCTGTGAATTTTATGAGGATGTATTCCATCCCACCATTCAAGCTGACAAAGAAATCAAACAGTATCAGCCCCAGTATCAACCCTGAAAAATCCCTTGTGTAACCTGGGACTTGTCAGACTTGGAGTGATCAGCCAATACTCCTTGAGTCCAACAGTCCGAACAATTTTTCACTCACCTTGTTGTCCACCTATTAACTCCATATCTCCTCATTTTGTGACAAAGATGCCATGGATATTGTGTCAAAAGCTCTGCTACGCACTTCCAGAAGACTCTTCATCAGTAGTACTTCGGCTGTTCTAGGTAAGTCCTCTCTGCCTCCACTTGGAGCTGTGCCATAGTGGAAAAAAGACTGCAGGTGTCACTGCAGCATAAGAGAGTATCAGCAGAAGCACCACTTCCCGTGGTTATTACATTCTATTAGGTATGGAAGAAAAAGGAGAGTGGGTCCTCAACACTGTTGCTTGCTCCCAGGACAGTTTGTGCTGGTTATAATGTACAAGCCTTGGATGAGAACCAAAACCAAGACTCTCCCTTCAACAGTGGAATGTCCTCATCCCTGAGCTACACAATCACTGCAGCATCTCCTTGTGCAATAAAGCTAAAATTTGTGTTGTACACTGGCTTGGCTTCCTCCAGATGATGGAAGGAAACAATACCTCCATCACGCAGTCTTACGTATGTGACTGTCTGCCTACTGCCACTGCATCCCAGATTTGAGGGGAGAAGTATCAACATATGCAGGTTAGTTTTGGACACACAGATAATGACAATGGTCACCTTCAGAATCTTCAGGTAAGAAACATGATGTTTGTTATGCTGTTACAATTGCTGAGAGGGAGATGTTTCCTTCTCTAAATTTGTGCATTAATACTTT
>VXAV01009765.1:185286-198123 GCA_013399715.1 Alectura lathami
TGAATAGCTAGCTGATCTGATTTTTTTATATGTCAGTATGTTGGATTATTCCATGGAAGGATTTTGCAGCACACTTTGAACGCAGAAGTGAAGCATACCTTGCAAGTGATTTTTAAAAGTGTTTGTAGTCTTTTCTTTCATGTTTGTCAACAACGGAAATGACATCTGGATTTAATTATTCATCTGATGTATATTTCCCTGTTTGATCATATTAGTGATTCTGTGACAGGAATAGCTTTAATAGTACCACAGACTGCAACTCCTTATTTTTGGTTCCCTTTGTACAGCTGATCTTACTGTTATGTATAAGATTAGCAAAGTGGACTTATTTTTTAAGCCAATGTGAACATGGTGATGAGTCTTCCCAGGCTCAAAACTTTCTTAAAATGGTTTCTTCTAATAGAAGGCAATGAATTATAAACAACAATATGTTATTTATAATAAATTCTTGTATTCTAAGGGATAATGTGATGGATTCTGTTCCCAGTTATGTTTCAGTAAAATGGCAATTATACTCTGGTATAATATCATTAATGATATGATATATACTACATTTGGCAATCTCGCAGTGCTAACAAAGGTCCTCTGACTTGGCAAGTTCACATTCTAAGCAGCAGATATTTCTATCTGAAAAAGCAAACCAAAATCAATCCCTTAAACAAACTTGCAATATGCTTTATACATTTTCATTCACCAAGTTTAATGTAATCTCTCAGAAGATAGCAATTACTCAATCTGACCAGATGAGTGATCTGTCTACCTAGACCAGTACCAAGAACTTCCCTCAGAGTGAAGAGAAGCAGTTGTCTCCACAAGAAGCCTATACCCACCATTTTGTGCTGCATGGACCGCAGTTACTGAATCTCTGTAACTCTATAGTGTGTTTCTGTTTAATGGCGTAAAATAAATTTAAATCTCTTTCAGGAATCCTACAAAATATTACTGAGGATTTTCTCATTAGTATACACTTGTTTAATCCTCTTTTGAGCCCTGATAAATTCTCTGTTTAGGCTCTTTTTGTAATTAGTTTTACAGGTTAATTATCTTTTGTTACAACACATTTTCTTCTATCATCTTCAGATGTACCACCTTTCAAATCCATTGAAATCCTCCTGTTCTTGCATTTTCAGAAAGAACAAGAAGGTACAGTATTTCCTTCCCAAATTATTCAGGAATTTTCATTGTGCATTCCTTCCTTTTTCTATGACAGTCACAATCTCTCCAGTATCTCCTGACGCAATTTACTCTTATATGTCTTGTCAACATCAGCAGCTGATTTTTGAACTTGCTTTACTTATGCTCTTTCATGATACTATGAGCAGAAATTAATACCACATCCTTGATGAGGATGCACTGCTGTTTTATATAATGCCATGATCAGTAGAATTTTCTAGCCCATTATTTCTATATCACAGAGTAGTATTCGCTTTTTTGACTTCTGCTGTGCAATGAGCAGATGTTTTCACTGAGCTGCTGGCAATGTCCCCCGTTTTGTTTTTTTTTTTTTCCTCCTTGAATGGTTGCAGTTAATTTAGAATCCAATAATGTGTATGAACAATTTAAATTATTCCCTGCAATGAGCATTACTTTGTATTTGTCAACAATGGATTGCACTTGATGCTCTGATCTCAATGCAGCCTCCTTTATCAGGCATCTCTGAAATTCCTCATGGTCTTCCCTAACACTGACTCCCATAAATAATTTTGTAATATCTGCAAATCTTGCAACTTCACTTCCTACTCCCTTTTTCACATCACTGATTAAATAAGAGTGCTCCTCAAAGAGAAATTTGAGGCACCTTTCCATTAACCTTTAGCTATTTTTCTATTAGCCTGAAAATCGAGCCATTATTTCTCTTTTTGGTCTTCTGTCCTTTACCAGTTTCAAATCGATGACAGACATTTTCCTCTTATTCTGTCAGCTTTGTTTCCTTACCAATTGAAATTTTTAAAAGACTAAATAAGTCCCATTTATTTGTTTCACTATAGCCACTCTGTGGATGGCATAGAATAGTAGCAGACTGGACAAGCACAGAGTTAACCCTGGGTTCTCTCACTCATAATATATTAACTTAGGTGCCGTTTTATATAATTTTTTTTTTTAATCACCATTTCAACTAACCTTTCTAAAGTCAGTGCCATTCAGCTACATAAAATCTTATCAAAATTGTGTACTTGTTTTCTATTTCTGTGCCACAGCAGTTTTGATTAGTGTTTTTTTTTTTTTTTTTTTTTGTGGTGGGGGTTGGGGGTGTTCAAGCACTTGCTCCTCCACTCTGTCAGAAACCTTTTCTCATTAATCTAAGCACCCTTCCTTTTTAATATTCTGACCTCTGTCTTCCTGCTCTTTGAGAAGGGCTGGAGCCTACCTATTCTATTCTACCACAGCTAGAATAGATCTCAAGAAATTGCTCAGATAAGAGTACATCGCAGCCTACACACAAGTCAAAAAGTTATGCCAATGTTAAAATTAGGATCAATAAGCAAAAACGTATAAACAGAGCTACAGTTTATCTCAAAAATGCAAGCCAGAGTTGTACTATTTCTTCCATTCATTGTATTCAGTATTAGTAAAACTTTCTCTTGAGCACTATGTTTGAGTGCTACAGAGCCTATTAAGATACATGACACACAGCTGGAGACTGTCAAGGAGACAGCAACAAGAACAGTCAGAGCTACAGGAGACAAAGACCAGAAGAAAGAAAAAACAACCTGTTCTCTAGTCATGAAGCTCTCGCCTGGACATAGCAGCAATATTAAAATCTGAAAAAGTGTGCTGCAAAGAGCTCCGCTTGCAATGTGGACATGACAAGAATATTGACCTTGATTTGAAGGAATGGGTATTTCACACACTAGGATAAATTTCCTGAAGGTAAGGGTGCATAAACATTGGAAGTAGTTTTATAAGAAAGTTGCAGAGTCTTCATTTTTATTTTTATTTTTAAGAACTGAGCTGACAAACATCTGTCCAAAATGACCAGATGGTCTTATGAGCTTCTTTCCACCCTCATTGTCTGCAATCCTAGCTTAAAAGGAAGAAAAAAGAAACCATAGAAACATTGCCAACAACAACAACAACAAAAGCAACAAAACCCCAACAAAAACAGCTTCAAGAAAAATGATGAAGGTAACAGAAGCGCTCTTCTGCAAATGGGAATAGGTCACGACACTGAGGAAATAAGGTGGTACTATGTTAGTCAAAATACTTGCTTCATTCTCCATTTGAACCTGTGAGCAATAACTGAAATGACTGTATCCATCAGGGAGAGCATCATCTAGTCAGAGTAAGTGAACTGAGTCACATATTTGGGATTCACCGTCTGGTGTGGCACTGATTCACTGTGCAGCCTTAGGCAAAATGCATTTGCTTTCCTCTCTATGAAAGGAGAGCACATATCTACCTCAAAAGCACATCACAAGTACAGCATTGTAGAAGCACTGATTGAAAAGGTTTGTTATCAAGGAAACTGACAAAAAGCATGCTTCCTTCCCATAACACAGCTTCAGATAACTTAAGAGCCAAGGGCATTGTTTTCTGCTGCTGTTCCTGATGCCTGTGTGTTGCAGGGTGTTTTGATCCTTTCAGGAAGGCTGTCAAAACAGCTGAAATAGTTACCAACAAATACATGGAAAGATCTCAGCAGATGGTCACCACTTACACTTTCAACCTATTTCTCTGTCTTTTGCTTGCCTTTATACTCAGAACAATCACAGCTCTTTGCGCGCTTCTACTGAATGCATTTCATATCTTCTCTCAGTGGAACAAATAGTTTCAATCTAAGAAAAGGTTGCTCTGCAAAACATTTTCTTCTGAAGTTCTTGGATGGTCCTAGCTCCTATGCCTCTTACCCGGCATTGTACTACTCTGCAAGATCAGAGGTACAAAATCATTCCTCTGTGTACTTACTTTTCATCCTTTCTCAAGGTATTTTATGAATATTTATTCAGCTGAGCAATATCTAAGGAGAGATGCATATTTACACTTAATGACTGCAATGTTAGAGTTCTAGTGACTAATTCAACAGCACAAAGCTGACCTGAAAACAGATTCTGGTTAATTTGATTTCCAGTTGTGTGCTCTCACAATGTATATGTATGTTTTTATACATCCATAAATATATGTGTGTTCAAAGCAGTTGTTTACTAATGAAGACAAACAGAAGTGCATTATTCCAATTTCCCTTTACTTTGTAAAAGTAAACTCCAAATAGCTTCAATTCCAAAATATGCAAAAACAACTGTATGTTTTATACTACATAATGAACACTTTATCAGTATGGATTCTTTAGAAAGAAAAGTAGAGAAAGTGTACAATGTTGGCTAAAGGTATTCTGAATATCGTATATCTTATTGAGAAAGCCAAGTCTGACCTTCCTGTTTCTGGAGATCTCGCATTCCTAATTTTGGTCATTTCTCCCTTTGTTGTCTACAGGACCGATCACTTTGATTTTCATACATGACTTATCTAGTTTCTGTGTGCTTCAAAGCTGTACAGCCTGGAGGCATCTATTCTGGCCTCAGTCCAAGTCAGACTTCAATACTTTGTGGCAACTGGGGACATGCATAGTAGAGAACACTAGTCCTCTGCTCTTGGATTCTTTTTTTAAAGAAAAAGGGTGACTTGTCAGATACAAAAAATGAAATCTGTGACAAGGGAGAAGGTAGAAGTCCCTTTATAGAAAAAAAAAAAAAAATTGCTTCCCTTTTTGAAAGAATCCAACTGATAACTGACATTCTTGTTGCCTTGTGAAGCCGCCTCCTCCAATCTTCTAAGCGATTCAGAACAACTTATAGTAGCACAGCATTTGCCAAAGCAGATCAAAGCTTCAGTTCCTCCAGTCACAACCCCTGCCCCTTCATGCACATGGACAGAACGCTATTTTCTTTACTCTTATTCTGCCTTTTACTGTAGCTGTGATCAGCTATAACCTTGTTCAGAATGAGCACCCTAGAGTCACAGCCCAATTACCGCATAAACCAGCCTTACTATCCTGTTCATAGTCATCGTTGTATATATTGTCTTAGGATCAGGGCAGTGAGTATGTCCTAAATGACCGAGCTCTTGTACCACACTATGGCAAACCCCAAGTGCTTTCCAGCAGTATATCAAAGACAATGACTAAGCAGCTGAAGCAATTGTTTTCTCTCACTTCATCAGCCTAATCTATTCATTTGGAAAAAATATTTCCCTTAGCAGAGAGGAAGATCACAAACTTTTGTCCTAGGCTTTTCTCTGACTCTAATAGTGATTCTGGGTCACTGGGAATAGGGAGGAAGGCTGCAGAGAAGCAGGAATGAGAGACGATTCAGGAGAAGAAATGACCCCTAGCTATTACAAGAGGCAGGAGATGGAAGTACTGCTTCTTCTTGTAGTTTCTGCATCATTCACCAGGAGTGAGAAAGAGGTCAGGAAGCCAGGATCAGAGGAGGAGATATGCATATTCACAATTCACTGCAGATACAGAAGAGCCCTGCAACCCGTTTTTACAAAATTCTGGTATGAATGCTGTTGATTCAATAGCTGGTGGCTTCTTACAGAAGAACACAAAATAGTGTTGCTTCAGGAATACATTAAGGCTAAAATATGTATGTGAATTCGTATGCAAATTAAATGTGGCTTTCTGCTTCTGGAACATTGCTGAGTATTCCCCAGCGTCACAGAGTCTGGGAGTGCCTGTTGTGCTAGCATCAACCTACACATCAAAGCTCTGCTATTTCTACAGGGGATAGGGAAGTAAGCAGCTCTTCCTTCCTAGCCAGTGATTAATCATTTTGTACTGTGGCAGAAGCCATACTCCATAGGCTTCTGACTGGCAACATTATGAAAAACAGCAGGATGGCCATTTGATGGAAAATCATTATCTCCACTCTCCTGTGTATGACCACACTGACAGCTGCACAGGTGAAGTACAGGAACAACCTGCATAAGTTGCAGAGTTGAGAACAAGTTTTCTTCAACTAAGCTATTAACAGCATAATTTATAGCACTGCAAATATTCCTCTATAAACCCTTTTAAGCCTTTTTAATTGAAAAGGTCTGGCAAAAGCATTGAGCATCTCCCATGCATGGAGTATGGGCCTGGAGCATCTATCTTCTGAGGAAATACTGAGAGACCTGGGACTGTTTAGACTAGAGAAGAGAAGGCTGAGGGGGGGGATCTTATTAATGTTTATAAATACCTAAAGGGCAAGTGCCAAGTGGATGGGGCCAGGCTCTTTCCAGTGGTGCCCAGCGAGAGGACAAGGGGCAACAGGCACAAAGTGGAACACAGGAAGTTCAGTCTGAACATGAGAATAAACTTTAAGGGTGACAGAGCACTGGAATAAGCTACCCAGAGAGGTTGTAGAGTCTCCTTCTCTGGAGATATTCAGAACCTGCTTGGAGGCTTTCCTTTGTAACCTACTGTAGGGAATCTGCCTGAGCAGGGGGGTTGGACTAGATGATCTCCTAAGGTCCCTTCCAACCCCAAGGATTCTGTGAAGAGTGAATTTCAGCAGCACTAAACACCAAAGACTTCTCAATGCAAGTAAACTTTCTTCAGTCACTATGCCATAATCCTATTCCACAGGAATCATATTTTTTGTTAAGACAACTTATTTCCCTAAAGCAATATATCTCTGGCTTCCATATAAAGGGGTCATAATTTCAGCAGCACTAAACACCAAAGACTTCTCAATGCAAGTAAACTTTCTTCAGTCACTATGCCATAATCCTATTCCACAGGAATCATATTTTTTGTTAAGACAACTTATTTCCCTAAAGCAATATATCTCTGGCTTCCATATAAAGGGGTCATAAACTAAATTACTTACTACTGTCCATAATGCCCATATTATTTTAATAAAAATACAATATCAGTATTCAAAGTGCAGTGCTCCTTATTAACATTCATTTCATTAACGATTAAATACAATATTGCACAAAAATATCTCTTTAGTGTTTTTATATGTCTGCTTAGGAAAGCAAAAAAAAAATCCTATGGAATAACTTTGTTGTTCTCAGTTGCAAATGAAGAGGCTTTGCATTACCAATGAAGTGCATAAATTAGAGGGAGAGGGAAACAGAGACAGAGAGTGTGAAAGGAAAAGAGCGTGACTGATTGCAACACAATTTATTAGCTCCAAAGGTCAAGGCAGCCAGTGTTTTACTGGACTGAATACCTAGCGGCATTTGCAGTGCCTTGACCTGAAACAAACAAGCTGTTGTGGCAGTGCTTCCATATATTTATGTGATTCCTAGGCTAACGTGATCATTTCTTCAAGTTCTAGTGCAGCACAGCTAGCTCTGTGCAATCATTGGTCCTTGCTAAAAATGCCAGACAACAGACAGTAGCACAGCACCATCAAGTTTCTCCAACCTTCACTTTCTCACCTCCAGATCATCGTTGCCCATGGGTTGCTGTGGTGGCAAACATCCTCCACAGGCAGGAGATAGCAGCAAGGTGTTGTGCAGACCTACTTCACTGCTAAGCAGCCACCAAGGAATCAATCTATTCATGCTGCAGTAGCATCCTTTGTAGAGCTAATCCTTTACTAGGGTACTTCATGAATGATCCAGGATATTCATGACAGCAACAATATTAAATAAACTAATTAATTAAAATTGGGTAATGAGCAGCTTCCCAACTGATTTACTTTCAGCTGCACTTCCACTCAACTTTCCAGGCTTGTGACTCTTCTTGGATTGAATGACTCACCTAGTAAAGAAGGAAAGTTCAGGATACTGGATTTGTCCAATTCATTCCAGTAAGGCTCTAAAATTTCCTGTGGCAGTGGCTCAAATGTCAAGTCTAATGCCTGTAATGGAATACAGCATCCCAGCTCATACAGCAGATGTTATGAAGGACTGACTCTAATGTTTACTCCACTTTTTTTATGGGCTGCATAGGAACGTGAGCGACTTGAATTTTTAGATTGAGAATACAGCCCTGAAATCCCCAGCAATTCTTTTGCTTAAGCCCTGTGAGAGTGATTCAGGGTGCCAGCCAGCCTTTAGCCTCTGAAGTTAGGTTACTGAGTCTCTTCCTGAGGGTAGCTCTCCATGAGGAGAAGAGGTGCCAGAAGGTGATATAAGTATTCAGTGTGCAGACCTCGGGCAGGTTTTCTCCGTAAATGGTAACAGAGTCATCATCAGGCAATAGTTAACTCTAAAAGAGAGAGGTATGCCATGCCTTGCGCCTTGCATGAACATGGCAGATATCATCAATACTCCCATGCATGTGAATGGCACTACAGTGCCACACTTGACAAATGAAGGACCAATTCTACCAAGCCATGGGTTAGTACTGCTACCAGTTTCCACCAAATTGCCCCACGGCTACCTCACACCTGAATCACTGGTAGGTTTACTGGAAACTCCTACAGTTGAAGAAGAAAAACTGTTAGAGCCAAGTGCACTAAATCAGCTATAAATTACAGCATAATATAACATCTCCCACCCATTTCACACAAGCTACAGAAATATTACAAACGATAATGACTAGATGTGTTCTGGAAATCTGGAAGATGTAAATACTGTCTCTTTTATTTGCAGGCTTTTTCATTCCTTTCAAAAGCAGGTAAAGCCTCCAAGGGGTTAAGAAAAACTATATACTAGCTCAATGAATCATCTTTTAAAATATTCCTTCCATCTCAGTAAACATAGTATCACTGGTGCTTACACATGCCAGCAATGCAGAAGCTTGTCATCTAATAATAACCAAGGAAGTATTAGAAGTTGCTGTGACACTCAAAGTCTGAATCACCTTTAAGGTCCTTCCAGCTGGGGACAGCCTGTTTCCAAGACATGCTACTCGACAGAGAGGGAAAACACAACATTCCAGCCTGCGGGTTCTTGTATATTCAGCAAAAATTAGGAAATCAAGTGGCAAAACTGTCTTGAGAGCAGCACTGCCAGAAGATGACAAAACTAGTTGGAGTTTTAGGTCTGCAGTGCTAAAGGAGAATTTTCTTTCAGACTCTAAATAAAATGAAGGTTTTGTAGAGGGAAGGTTTTACGGAAGCTAAGACACAAACAAATTACCCATCCATTAAAAACTACTGCAAGTATTAATTTAAAAAAGCAATAATCCTTTCCCTGTGTGGTGCAGATACCAGACATGAGAGCAGGCAGAGGCCGATAAGAGGTAACTAGAACTCACTATAAAGTGACAGAAAGTCATTGTGAGACAGCAGTGAAATAGTGAAGTTAAGAAATGACAGTGAGTGAAAAATTTCCCTTTCTCATTAAAAGTTTCAATGAGCTATTTTAATCCAAACAGATAATATTTGGCAATATATCTTCATTTTTCAACATTGCCTCAAATATCAGTCCAACATTTATATTCAGTTTTGACAGTTCATACAGCTAGTAACAGCATTTAGTAGCTGTTGGTAACCATCAGATACCATGGCAGTGGTATCAGCAATTATAGTTTTAAATAGCTTGAAGAGATAGCTGAATATACAAGCATGTATGAGGGGAAAACAAAACAAAACAGAAAGGATCAGCTGGACACAGGCTCACTGAGTACTACCATTAAACTTATGTGGCATATTTACCTGTGAGAAAGCTCTTAGAAAATTCTTTATTAAAAAGAATAAGTCTAAGTTCAGCATTCGTGGTTGAACATGTGTAGAGTGGGCCTACAGAGAATGACACACATTTTGCTTGACAGCCTGATTTCCTAATTGCTCTCATCCCTGATTTACAGCTCAGGCCACCCTTCTTCGTTTTTTAATTAAACAAATGCTATGACCAAAGGAAGTGAATCCCGGGTCATCCTTTTACCCTAGTCTAGAACACTGCAGGATGGATGGATGGAGGGATACCACCACAGCTTTTTCACAGATGGTGAAGGAATGCTTTTGAGTGGGAACAAAAAAGCTCACATCTGAGACTGGTCAATGTTATTTCAGGTCAATTCTCTTTCTGTGGCTCCACCCACAGGGAAGAGCTGTCCAAGTTCTCTGCACTAGAATGATTGTGTCAGGCAATGCTCATTTGCTGGAGATGCGTCCAGCTATTAAACACCTCCAGTGTCCCTTGCTTTTCTCTAGGTTTGTCCCAGAAATCCTAGCAAGTTTGTGCTGGCTCTTGTAAGGTTCTAAAAGAACAAAGTTGGACATAACCAGAAGTCAGTACTCAGAAAAGAAAAGGAAAGGAAATATATTTTTATACAACTCAGAACTGAACACACTGCAGCCATAGCCTGTCATCTGCTGTGGTTAGCTTCAATCCTAGCAGTGACAAATGCTGAGCTGTATGTGCATTTTCATTTATCTCTGCAGTGCCAGGCTGAGGGAAAACAGCACCCATTTTATCATATGACCATGCCTGGGAACTAAGACAAGTGTATGTTCAATTCGCAAGTTAGTAAATGGAGCCCTGTCAAGGGTAACATTCATTTCTACAGTGTGCAAAAATGAGCTCACTACTTCTGACTCTACCTGCTGAGTTTCTTTTGCTCTAAATAAATATATAGATAAAGAAAAAATTACAAAGAACTCCAAACAAGGGTATTTGATATTGTCTGCTTTGTTCTCCATGAAGATGTGCCAGCTGTCCATTGTTCTCCATGAAGATGTGCCAGCTGAGGGGAGCTCTCCTTAGATTCCAGGAAGAAAGATGCATCAGATGTAATGTAATAGTACTAATACAAGGAATTAATCAGCATTTTTTCAGCCATACACCTGAAAACACTTTATGAAAGAAGAAAGAGGAAGTAATAATGTCATGTTGTGTAAGGAAGAAATATTAGGAGCACAGAAAGTTAAAGTGCCTAGGGTAATATGCTGAAATGTCAGGAAAAGACTGGGAACAAAATGTTATTGAAGAGATCATAGCACACAGTGTCTGTAGTAGCTGGGGGACTTGACTCAGTGACTCATGTAAAGTTTTCCTATAATGAACTCCAATTATCATATAGTTCAGGCCTAGAGAGTTTAATCTGCTGTCCTATCTACTGAGCTGTATGAGAGGAGTACTTACTGCCAGTCAGACATATGTCAACTAAAGCATGCAATAGGATTGTTATTTCTGGTGAAAAAAACAAAACAAAACAAATAAACAAAAAAAAAACAAAAAAACATAACACACAAAGAAAAAAAAACAGGAAGTGGAAGCATTACACTGCTAACCCTGTCAGCAGGAGCTACCATGAAAATACAGGCAGGTAGTAAAGAGAAGATTATAGCTTGTGTGAAGGAGGAGAGTAATGAGAAAGGGTAGCTTCAATGCTAGACAGCTAGGCGAATATTCAGAAGTTTGTTTCCTCTCCCTCTTTCTTTGTCTGATGAGTGATCTCAAACAATTCCAGGGGGTAGAATTCTGGTTTTGCTCTAGAAATAAGCAATCCAAATGAAGCTGTTGCAGATAAGACCCCACGTATCATCAATCAAGAATAAAAGTAGGGCTTCTCAGCCTAGCTGCAGATATCAGATCACTGTCTGCACCAAGAACCACTGAGACAATCAGAAAGCAAGTCCTCACTAGCAAGAAGTTGGCACTGAATGGATCAGACATAGCTCTCCTAATCCCTGATAATCATGCCTACCTATTTCCACAGTAATCAAAAATCCCTGATAGTTTGACTTTATTTCAAGAGTGAAATGAAGCCTTGTTTCATGAACAGAAAAGAAACATCCTTTGGACTGCACTAGGTAGCACACATGACATAAGGCTCAGATTGTCATAAGGCAGTTAAAGATAGTTACAAACTGGACCTTGAGCTTGTCATTTCCTCTCAAAGGAGAGAGGGCATAAAAAGAAATAAAAGAAAATTAGTACAAAATAATTACTAGATTAGGAGATGGCTTTGTCATTACTCTTTGTGGTTGTTTCCAATTCACATCAGTTTAGATTTTATTTGAAAGAAAAGAGATTTTCTTAATTCATAGCTAGCTGAAGACTTCACCTCTCTGTAGTCACTACTGTGCCTACAGTCAAGTGAATTTTATGACTCAGCTTTGAAGAAAGCAGTTGCAGGGGAGTGAAAGCATTCTACATAGAGGCATGATAGAATTTAATGAAAGCTGACTTCACCTGCTCCTCCAGTATATACTGTATGTTAGGCTGCCAGTCTTTATGGATGAGGATGGTTTAGTTTGGAAAAAGAGAAAGACTGGGTTATAGAAAACATAAAATAACAGGTATGATTGAGAGAGGTCCCATTTATGCTGTGCTGTAATAAAAAACTTAGGCAAAAAAAAATGCAACTGATTTTAAACAAATAAATGTCAATACTTTATACTTTGTGAAATGTACTGCTACATTACTAGAGCAAATTAAGTAATAAACATTCTGCGAGGATTAGGAGTTTTCATGAATAGTGTTTGCAGGATCCTTAGCCAAGGTAATACTATAAGGCAGTCAATCCTCACACACTGGGAATCAGCAGCCGGGGACAGATTCCAAGAGAAATACAGCACACACATGCAAGAGCAGGTGCATTGGGCAGGTAATAGTGTTCTGGTAAACCTGTCCATTTCAGGGTCTCAGATACTGTCTGCTAAGCCTGCCAGTCAAATTAAGACTAGTCATCCAAGGCAGATGCCTCGCTTTCCTCCCAGGCAATAACTTAATCTCTGCACTTTGCAAACCTACTAGAAGGGCAAAGGGCACACCTTGTTCAAAGCGGACAGGGATGCTACAGGACTCCCAGCATTTGTGGGACTCAGTAAAGCAATACCATGTCAGTGATTCTGTATCAAAGAGTAAGGTTTGTATTCAGCTGAGATTACAAAAAACAAAAGGTGGAAGTTCGGACAAAGCAGTGGGGAGTTGTGGAAGACCTGCATAAGAAAGGAGAAAGACAGTGTGATATGATGTAATGGGACAAGATGGGAAGGGGGGGGGGGG
>VXAV01009765.1:200856-211225 GCA_013399715.1 Alectura lathami
TGCAGAGAAACCTCAACAAAGCATTCATCACAAGGGCACTGAAACCCCTTGCCAGATTAAGAAATAGCCTCATTTATAACAAAAAGATCTGACAGACACTGTTTCTGACTCTTGCGGCAGTGGTTTGAGGTGTTTGTATCCATAGCTGTCTGCCTTACCCATCAGTCAGAGGTTATAGTCCCTACAGCAAGGGCAATGAAGAACGTGTTGCCATGCCTCCCTGGCTGCATTTTGGGAACCAGCAAACAGGGCAACCTGCTCATCTATAGGGGCTGGCACTGAGCACAGCCTGTGACCTGAAGCAATTCAGCCACAAGTGTGTGTCCTGATCTGCCTGTTCTGCCAGGAGGCAGCTCAAAGAAGTGTGTGGAGACATATGATGACCTATTAAACTGCAAAATTCAGTAAGGGAAGTCTTAAGCCCCAAACATTTACAGTTTGCTGTCTCTCTGATTCTGCCACTGAAGCTGGCCACTTGCACTGTCTATACACTTGTGCCAATCTTGAATTCCAGCTCTGTCCCTGAAAACAGATGCAGTAGAATGACATAGCAATAAAATCATGTTAATATGGAGTCACGTGTGAACTAGTTTGTCTGTGCTAATATTCCCTGCCTCTCAATAAGCAATGAGGCAAAATTAGTATTGAGAATGCTTTCCACTGCCTAAAATGAGTTAATTTAGACCTGATTTGGACATTGCTTCGCTGTTGTCCAGAACTACCTGCCTTTTCTTGACAGACAAAACAAATACATAAATAAAATAAAATAAAAAATCACTTGTCTATGTGGAAGAGAACTGCTTGTGCAGGTTAAGAAGTACAGTCATGGCACAGCCATGTAATGCAGATGGGAAGGATTCTCTAAGATTCTCTCATATCAGAAGGGGCCTTCCTTATTGAGATCATTTGACTATTCAACAACCTTTTTTAACATCTGTAATTTAGGGGTGGTATCCTGATGCAATGACAACTGGATTAATTATACGTTGTCTCTACATGTTTTTGCTTCATGGCCACACTGAAAGCACCTTCCTCCGAAAACACTGCTGGTTTAGTTATGCACTGTTAATAATGAGGTGCTGTATATAGTTAGCTGTATACCTTTGATGAAAAAAACATTCCTCAGATACAGTTTATAAGGTGCCTTGGACAAATTTTGTTAATTACTGTTTTCATTACTGTTAGCATACATACACAACGCTCCAACAGGTGCCAGATCATCTATCTCAGAGGCTGAAGCCTTCAGTCAAGGGATTCTGAAATCCACCTATTTCCCTTGCTACGGAACAAAGAATCACAGCTCTACCCAGTGAGATTTGGCTGAAGAGATTGCTTTAGATGACTTCTTCTACTTGGTGCTTCGTCAAAGTCATTAACTGAATTACAAGTTTCCCTGCATTACATGCAAGAAGGAAGGCAAATTCTGGGTCTAGAACCAGGAATGACTGAATATCTGCATAGAGTTTGATGCCAAAGAAGGTCAATCAAGTTAAAACTGGCTTCACTGATGCTGCCATGTGGGTTACAACCCAAATTTCACTGCTCGATCCAAACAAGAATCAGGCCAGATGAATTAAAACTGAGCAGAAGAGGCACCTGCAACAACATGATCCTGTTAGATGGGAATCACTATAAGTAATGACCAGAAAAAACATAGTCCAAAAACGGACACCATACTAGAGTTATAGGAGAGTCCACATTTAACTTATCCATGTCTCTTTCAGTGTATATATGAACAACAACCCATAGAAAGTGCTTATGAGCATACTCGTCTTCAGTTATGTGAACTTTTTGCTATAGCACTGCTTCGTGTTTTCAGAAGGAACAGTTATTTTCACAAAAAGGAGTGTCTCTTCTACTATTCCATAGAACTAGCCACCAGATTCTCTTATATGATGGTTTTCATTAAAGAAAATTGGCTTCCAGGAACAGTGATTGTGGCCATTCATGACCTCCAATAACCTGGACAATTTTGAAACAAAACTTTGTATTACTGTTTTTACTATCATTTTTATCCACATCTCAAAAAAAGAAAGCTGTATTTTCTAAAACCTACGCTGACCGTTAGTAGAATAAGTGATAAAGCTCTACGGTGAAAGGAATTTGTCATAAAAATAAAATTTACTAATTGCAAGAAAGGATTTCTGGCTTAAGGAGATGTAATTAACAAGTAGATTGCTGATTTCTAGGTGAAGCACATAGGTGTCATGAGCTAATAACTCACTTTTTATCTTCACAGCTTTCATCTGAATTTACAGATCACTGCAGATAGATTGGCTACCAAGCTGAAAGACTCTTAGATGCCAAGGCAATATGCATGACAGGTACCGCAGTTTGCCAGATGGAGTTTGGCTGTACCTATGGACGATACTAATCATTCCTCATCTTCTCCATAATGCCCTATTGCAAGAAATGGAATATCAGAAGAAATGGACAGCCTAACCACTGCCACCTTTCATTGACACCATAGAAGTTGCTTCTCAGCTTCAGAAGGTCAAAGAAGCAAGGCAAAACCAGCTAATAACAGAAAGAAGTTAAAACAAACAAACAAAAAATCCCCAAATGCTCCTGACCTTCAGCTACTGCTGTCATTAAATGGGATCTGAAAAGAAAAAAACAGTCAGTAAATTCAGAGTGACCAAGCCTGACAGAAGCAGAGGGAGAGCCATTACCTCCCTCTCTCTAGAATTATTATTGGTGTTGTAAACTGTTATTTACATCCTCAGGTCTGTTCCACCTGCAGCTCTCTCAGGGAAGGTGATTACATTGCCCTCCTTTCACCCTATTTCCCCCCTCCCAGCAGAAACTCTGATGCCATTTAATGTTATAATCCTCTGGTAGCCTATGATGTCCAGTCTTCACCACTGCAACAATAAGCAGGAGAGCATAAATTCCTGCCAAAACCTGCAGCAGAAGAGCTTCCCAAGTCTCATCAAAGAAAATCTAGCTTTGAGGAATTAAGAGGCAATTCAGACTCAGAACCTTACCCAGGGACCTAGCTGGTACTGTACAACAGTCATAAAAAGGGGAAGGCACAGATTGCAGGGCTGCAGCTCACTCCAATTGCTACATTGCAGATCCTGCTCATTAGCAATCCACATCCAGCCTCTTACCCTCCTTTCCCACTTCCTCCCTACCTCCCCCTAGGGATAACATTAAGCAGGAGCTAACACCATTCCCATAGTTTAAGTTAAGAAAGGAGAAAACCACCAACTTGCAGACATTAACTTAGAGGCAGCCTGAGCAATGCCCAAGCCATTTCACAGCAGATTGTAAGTGGTTCTTTCCTCTTGCCAGGGTAACAAACGCTAGAGCCAAACAACCAGAAATTTTCTGCTATGCCTGAGCCCACAAACAGAAGGACAATGTGTAATCAACCATCTGAGCACCAAAGAATTATTCATCTTCAGGGAAGCAGCAATGCCTCACAATTAGTCAGATGTGGGATGGGGGGAAGAAGCCCTCTACAGGCTCCCGCTGCAGTTGCTCTTTCTGATCCATACAAACAATACATGATCCTCCAACACAGCACACAACCCTCCACACAGCATACACCCCTCCTTTTTCCTCTCATCTTTCTCCATCTTTTCTACCTTGGCACCTTTATTTATGTCGAGCAGAGGGAAATCCTACCTTGTGTCCCCAGCACCCACGGATAACTCTGTCACAGAGTGGAGGAAGGCCATAAGACCTGTTGTGTAGGTCCTTCTCTGGTGCTGTTAAAGCTGAATGCCTTCAGGGACTCCAGATGAGCAGGCTGTCTATTGTGACCTGCCAGCATACCTACATTTCTGAATTTCATTCCCATAGGTTCCTAAATCTCATGATGAGACAAGCAGGTGACAACCGCAGTCACCTGAACAACCACTGTTCATCAGCTTAGAGGTAACTTCACTCCATTATGTAAGTAAGGTTTAAAGCGTGACAGAGTAAAGGTCAGAGAGATGACAACCTAGGTAATATATGTAAACTGGGATACGTGTATGTGACTAGCATGAGTGGAGGAGTTGCATGTACCAGGTGTAAGGCAGTTTGTTTGCTTTTCTATAAACACCTCTAATGAGGTTATGCCCCTAACAATGAAACACAGACACTAGAGACCCACATGATAATGTGTTAGTACAAAGAGAGAGCATTGCTCTAGCAGAGAACGACTGGATTAACTGCTGCCTAAACTGAGAGCTAAGATTATTGTGCTTAAGATTTGAACTCTAAACTTATTTGCAAGTCTTGAATCTACCCTGTGAACCTTACGCAAATACACTCACAGTGAAGAGTAATAAAAGAGAGAGCACTGATCATGTGAAAATACGCTTCTATAGTATAGGTACCAAGTCACTCTATTTTGTCTGATTTCTTTCTTGATGTCCATCACCATCTCAGCACAGCAAGATTTAGAAAAACTTGTGGTCATACTTGTTAAAACAGCCACAATATTGAGATAAGGAGAAAGACAACACGATCCTTAATTATAGGTGCTCCTTTCTGCATTTGTCTTCTCAAAGAGAAAACAAAGTGATTACAACATACAAGCTTAGAGTAAGCATAGAGCAAAGCTCTTCAATATCATGCAAGAATAATGCATAGCATGACAGTTCAGTACCCATATCTGGTCTGGGTCATAGCTCATTCTTTAAGGCTGATTTTTTAAGATCCTGAAGAAGCAAGACAATTAAGATCCATTCCTACTCACCCAGAAGACAGGTGTCCTACTTATATCTAAATCATATCTATTCAAATAATCTATTTTTGCTTTTACCACAGCTTGGAGTACATTTTCTGCTCTGTGCTGTACAGATCTGTATGTTCAAAGATGGAACTACAGGGTCATAGCACCACTATGAAAAAACAGTGCTAAAGCCAGGGCAGGAGGGAGGAAGAATACAACACTTGGGGGAAGTTTCAGAGTATTACTCCTACTACCTGTACAATGTGTGCAAACTTGGCTGTGACACAGAGCAAGGACCAGTGTATCCTTTTTTAACAATATAGAGAAAATAAAGAAAAATTTAGGGAGGAGGCTTGCTGACAGATGTTGAGTGAACAAGCTGAGCTTAGCAGTTCCTGGTTCAGGACCTGTGCTCAGCCCTATACAGCCTTTTAGTTTTCTAAGTAAAATGCCACAACCCTAAAGCAGCTCAGCAACACACAACTTCCTGCAAAATTCCTGCGCTCCACTTGCCATGGCCTGCCCCATTCATCTTCCTGCCATCAAATCTGCTCTTACTTCTCCTGCTTCCTGCTGTGTCAGTACATTAAGTTCCTCTAACAGGAGGAAAATATATTAAGGGAAAAAAAATAACACTGATAACGATAGTCTAAGAAATACATATTTCTTTCTCCTTATTTCCCCTCACTTGATTAGTCTCCCAGCAAGAGCAGCATTAATCACTGGGGCAATAGATGAAAGATAAAGGCCAATTTGAATTTTGCTGTGTGCTACAGAGTGTGTACGTGTGTGCTCAGGCAGCAGGGAGAAAGGCAACAGGATAATCTGTCATTTTGTATATTTATGCTGTTGGAGTCAGTCAGGACCAGTTCTCCATTGTTACCACAGATTAAAATCATTCATGTCCTTACAGTTTCATTGGAGGTCATCTTTCAGAAAAAAAAGACACTATGATCAAGTTAAATTCAAACTATTTGAGCAAATCTCTGTATATGGCTTGGACACTGAGGATATTGCTTGAATCTTAGAAGGAGTACAGTGTGTTTTTCTCCTTACTTGACCTGACGCTTTGTACATTAAGAATGAGTTTTCCTGCTCCAAAATAGTTAATGGAACAAAGCTGTAGGAGGTCAAGGGAAGAAGTGGTTTTCAAATGGTTTTAGTACAAGCATGTGACCATTCAACACAGCCTGATTCGGAGCTGCTATGGAAGAAGCCATGGGTCCTCAGAGCTCACTGCCAACAGTCCTACTGAAATAAATCCCAGCCAGCTTGGCAAAATAGACTTCCCTTTATCCCAAGGAAAGATAAAGAGTGGTACAAAGCAGAGATTAAAAAACATAATAGTGGCTACTAAGCCATGTGGATAGGAGTTTCACTCCTCTCCAAACAATAGTCTACCTTTTGTTTAGCTTTGTTGCTAAAAGCACCATCTCACCATTTCTAGCCATGTCACTTTCCATATCTAAGTCTTGTTTTTCCCTTCCATACCTCTGAGAGGGATATATCTTGTCCTCTATGTGTTATTTCCTTTTCTACACCTCAATATTCATCCTTTCTTTATCCACTTTCATACATTTACCCCTTAGATTATTCCTAATGTTCCCTACTCTCCGACTCATGTCTCCTAACAAATTACCAGTATGCCTGGATGTGTCCTTACCCACAATATTTCTTTAAGCACACCTAATCCAAGACATAGCAAAAGAGACAGCACGGCACCAAATCTCAAAGCAGCAAGACTGAAGAGCTGAAATACCAAATTTTCTCTAAAAACAAACAACCAGAAAGCACAAAGGGAGCATCTGCATCCCATGCTTTACCAAGAGAACTGGAATCCAAGTCCTCACCACTCTGACTTTATTTTTCTGTTGAAATTTTGTGTAAACAAATTCTTATCTTTGTGATTGTAATAGAAGTAATTTTGCAATCAAAATGAATGACATCCCGCTGGCTCATAAACCATCTAAGGGAGGAGAGAAAGGATTGTCAGTTACATAGCTTGTCTTCCTAACAGTTATTTTATGCGATTTACCATGACAGACATATCTTGCAAATCAGTGACAACTCATTCTACAGGTGAAACTAGCAAAACCCGTTATGATTTTGCTAGTTAACAACACTATCATTCCACAAAAAAAACCAGGGGATTAATTAGGTGGTTTCAGAAAGTGGATGTGTCACAACACCTTAGATGTGTTTCTAATTTCTGCACATTCATCCAAATACAATCTAGGATAGGTAAGAGGTATGGTCCCACCTCTCAGTCAGTCTTGTAAAACAAAAATCCAAAATGGAACTATATGCTCTGGAAGCTTTCTGGCAACATCTGCACGTTCGAGGTATTTCCCTGAAGTACATAAATAGCAAGCAGAGCAGATACACTCTAACAAAATGTGACCCAATCTTACAACTGTATTTGAGCTATAACCATTGATTCTGCATTATTCATTCCTAAGCAGTTGCTTTTGCAGTACTGGAAGTCTTTATCACATATTGTTCCTGCACAACCACCCTAGAACAACACACTTATTCTATCCTGTCATTTGGCTTCTGATCAAATGTATAGTAGCTTTAGTTTCTGAGTACTGTATTAATCAGATTTTGGAAACTGTCTTCCATGGGACTTACAAGAATCCTTTCTGGCAGGGCAAATGACATCTCTAAATACATAAAGAAACATTGTGCCTTGAAAAAAGTGCATACTGATGTTATTAAGAGTACATTTTGAGAAATGAATGTCTGTCTGTCTGAAGAAGATCTGTAGCAGTTTACTACAGCTGTTATTACAGCTTCCTATCAATTTAATATAGAAAAGGGCGTGCTTTTTGGCCATCTGAAATCATGGAAGTATTTCAAGTAGCTCTTTATCAAGCAAAGAAATTTTGCCAGAGGAAATCTAAAAAAAGATGCTGAAATTTCTAGAGAAGTGCTAGACTATCTCCCCTCCTCATACATTGGGCCAAACTTTCATTTCAAAAATTCACAGTAGATCAGAACTGGGTACATGTTTCAAAAGCACCAGTTGATATTTTGCTGCAAGTCCCAAATGATTGTTCATACGTACAGATTAAAGACAATGTAAATGCAATCCTTGTGCAATTAGCTGACTCCAGCCTTTCTTAGCCCGAAGAAATAGAGAGAAAATGTGGATCCCAATAGGGCCTACTGAGCAAGCGACTATATGGCAATGCAACTACATGAAAACAGGTTATCCAAAGACTAAGTTTAAACTACAGATTGAGAAAACACAGTGTGTACCAGCTTGTGGCACTCGGGTTTGGCACACACATTCAATCAAGTCCCTCCCTGGAGTCATGCAAGAGTTGTGTCCATTTGGAGCTCACAATGGTTACCAAGTTTAACATTCAGATATCACTGCTGATAATGCCAACAAATGACAGCAAACGTCAGCATATGCATGAGCTGTTTTACAAATGTAATGGTCTGTATTAGTGTAACTGTTCTTAGGAGAAATACAGGTCTAAGTTTATTCTTATCGTTAGTATCTGTTAGCACTTGGGAGCTAGTATAGTACAGTACAGTAAAATCATGTTCTCTTTTTGGATGGGTATTGAACTCCTGGATCCAGAAGTGTAGCACATGTATCTTCTGCAGAAAGTGAACGAAATCATGAAAATGTAGTATTTTAAATTACAAGAGCTTTATGGCTAATCCAAGTATCCTGATCTCTGCATCAATAAATATAATTTACACACACACTCCTTTCCAAACCACATTACAATCATCATACCTCTTTGGAATAGATGTAACACTGAATAGGAAAGTGTCTTTTTGTGGATATTGCTGCAGCAACACAAATCCATGATCTCACTCAGCAAGACTGTAGGTCAGGAGAAAGTATTCTACTCTGAAAGAAGGTACAAGTCGGACGTTGTGGTCTCTTTAAGTAAAAAAGAGTTCAGGAAGAAGCAGAAAAGGAGGGATGAAAGCCAAACTGCATAATTCTCAAGCAGTACCAATAGGCCAACGAAGTCCATATTTAACACAGAGACTCATCAAAAGCTCCTTTTTCATTAGAACTTTGCAGTCTTGGGATGAAAATGTCACTAGTGACTTATGAGAAACAAAAAGTAAATTAAAGGCCAATTTCTTTTGCCCCTAAATTATTATCTATGAATGTAAAAGAAAGTACCTAGGCAAGACCAAGAGTAACAAAACTGTATTTGTCTTAGCTGACAGGGAAAGTCTAATTAGACTGACAAATCTTCTGTGCTATTTTCCTTTGTGAGACACACAGCAAGAAAGGATTTAGCCTGGAGCTGCACGTTATGGAAAGACATTAATCAAGACTATTGGAGCCTCCATCTAAAGCAAAGTTAAAAAGGTTGGAAAGCCTTGAAATAAAAGGCTGAGAACCTTACTCTGAGCTATGTCAATTGCCTGGACTCTCCACATGGATAATGGGCAGATACTCTCTTCCAGTCTTTATAAAGAACATTCTGCATATTATATATCATATACTGACATTCTGTCGCTCTAAGATCATAGCTGGAAACATCCACAAGTAATTTGTACTTTTCAACCCCAAGATACAGTTTGAACAGTTTGGCAAGTGTCATTATCCTCATCTTCAAAATCAAGAAATTGAGACATACACTAGATCTGTAATAAAGTAGACATTTTCTGGTTCCTCATGGGCAGCACAATCCACCTATCCTTGCAGAAGGGTATTGATCTCATTTTAACAGACATTTTCCATGGTTTTGGTCTCATGACCTTGCTCATGGGGCAGACGAATTATGGGCCTGTCCCAGGTCAGCATCGAGAAGCTTATTCAGAGCAGACCTCTTTAAGGGTCTACATACCATTAGGAATCAAATTGTGGAGTTGCTGAACTGAAGGTGCTTTGAATGAAAGAAAGACTTACATATCACAATTCATGCTTTTCCAGACTACTTTGACTTAGTAATTAAGTTCAAAGATATTTTTACACAAACCGTTTAAAAACTGTATAGCCCAGCTGTGAGCTGGACAGACCATGCCACCTTAGAGCATATGGAGTTCCCTAACATGCTTTGAGCAGCAACTCACTCAAGAAATTCTGAGCATATAAGCAGCTGATATAGAAGTTGAAGAATGAGTGTCATTAACCCATTTTCACATAAGTCTCCCAAACCCAGAAATCACTGAGTTACTTCACTAATAATTGAAGCTGTGCCTTAAATTAGGATGTACAGACACATGGTATTCTAAGGCCTTCAACAATTGCAAATGAAGCAATCCTACTAGAAGCATGTCTGCCCTCCAAGGATACTACATGACACAGTATTGTGACTCATTTAACAACAGCTTGCATAGCATGCTTCTTGGTCATATGCAACAGCTAATGGCTTGCATTTGTGGCCTTCCTAAGGCAGAGGCAGAAGTCTCAGAGAGGATATTATTATTACAGAAGAGTCTGGTATGTCAGGGCCATGAGATTGGCAGCCGTAATTTAATACACCATATGTCTCTTCTATATAGACCATACCTGAATCCAGAAGAAAACCATGTAGGAAAAAGTCAAATAAGTATTTCTGCTCAGGGAGAGTAGAAAACAAGCGCTGTTTTGAATTCACTGAAATAAACAGGAGTTTTTCTCTCTCATTTTCATTTAGTAGAGAAAGGCCAGCTCTTTGTATTCTCCTTCAGGACCACTCTGAAGGATATTTGAATCACAGACATGCTCCTATCAGT
>VXAV01009765.1:211252-221506 GCA_013399715.1 Alectura lathami
TATGTAACTACTATACAGTCATTCAACCCACCCATTTCTCACTCAAATCCTGCTTGTTCTCCACTGATCTGAGTTTCACTTCCTTGCAGAAATATTATACATTTTGAAATATAATGAAGTTATAGGTATTTTAAATATTATTGCCACATGATAATTCCAGTAACATTCTCTCACTTCCCTTTCCTTTGGATGTTTGTCCAAGTTTATATCCTATGTTTATGAGCGTGGCAAATTGAAAGGGAAATGTCATTGGTCTCTGCATATAGAGTGTGTTTTTAAACCATTTCACTTTCCCAGATTTTTTAGTAGAAGTGTGCTCTAAAACACTTCTGGTAGTATTCAGGATAACTAATTGCAGGAAGTATCCTGGTGTACATTACAATCAGAAGAAATCTTCGCACTTATCATGCTGTTCTGTACTTACTGACAAGAGATATGTGAATATAAATCCTACTAAAATTCCACTGGATTTTGTATCACTTTGAGATGACAGATCTGGAATTCTGCACAAGTTTAATATCCATTTCAAAAAGAGGGAGTTTTAACATCTTACATGTGAGAATGAGCAATTCAAATAGCACAGACTTTTCTAATACAGTAATAATAATAATTCTCTATCTAACCTGATTCTTGCCATTAGGTATTACACGCTTTTATTTGTATCTTAGTTTGCTTTTCTGCAATGGATTAGAATCCTTCTATGTAGCGTACACATGCAGAATAAAAAGTCCATTTTGAACCCACAGAGTCTGCAATTTAAGCATAAAAATATATCACACATAGATACAAACTGGGAATATGAAGATGAAAAATATGACAATATTGATCAGCTTGATAAACAGCTGCCTCAGAACATCAGCAGCCTAACCACTGACAACTTCTTGCAATCATGATTAAAGGAGGGTTTCAATGGCATTGAAAATATAACCTGATGTTGCCTTGTGGATGGTAACTGGAAGCAGAAAGGTTCTTATGATCAAATTTAACAAGTGAGAAAAAAAAAAAAAAAAACTGATCAGAATGGGAAGGCTAAACTGAGAAAGACCTTGAAAGTAAAGAAAAATTGTTTACTTCCGAGGAGAAAAAGAGAAGAGAAAGCTGAAGCAAGGTAATAACTAACTGCACATAGCCTTAGGTGGCTATATTTTACATTCCCCAAAGAATAAAGTTGTTCTATTAGATTTTTCTACCACTTAGATCTAAAGTTGTAAGCAGGCCTGACAATGGTGATGTCTAACACTAGCAAGATAAAATAACCATTAGGCATCTCAAACCACAGCTGGCGATACTGCCCAAACAGAAAATGACAATTTATTCTCACTTTTACTGTACAAATAATGCAATGTAATCTGACAGAATCAAATTCTACCAAAAGTAAGGAAGAAAGGAGAGCCATCTGTGCTGCGACAGCAATAAAATGGCCCAGTATTGAAATGCAGAAAGTTGTAATGGAGGTACATATTGACTTTTATCTTTCTTTCAGTGGGCAGCATGAAGTGTCAAAGAGTTATTGCTTTAATATCATCTGAGATGAGGCCATTTGTTGTGGTGCATGTGTATCCAGGAAATCATTGCTCTAACCATGTTTTTAGAAACACTTTGACATTTTATTAAATCTTCTTGATGCACTTTCAGCACACAGTGGTCTCTGCAGGCCCAATGAACTGCAATGTAGCTTAGGCAGGAAGCTTTCTGGAAGACTTCCTTATCAAGTAAGGCAGGGTGATTTCCAGCTTCACTCAGACCACAAAGGTCCAGTATTACTCTCTGTTACACTCCTAAAGACAAAAACAGTTCTACTGCCTTTGTAAATTATAGAAAATCTCCAATAAACTACAGTAACAAGAGCAGGACCTGGACAACAGTCTTTCTTCTTCTGGAGATGTAATCATACAAAGATTCTCTCTAAAATCAGAGCAAGCCACTGAGGAGAAGGAACACAAATTCTTTTACAGTTTATGACAAACAATGAATAAACCTGGGGTAATTTCTCCTCATTTAACTGAAACTTTTAAAATTACTTATTGAGTATTTGAGCCTCATAATTCAACTAATCCCAGTCCTACAACCAACTGGATTCAGTGTCAAAGATGCCAGGGCAATGCTAAACGTTGGTCTACTTGTAAAGTCTACTGCAGCAAAAGATACCTCACAGAACTGAAGAATGGTTGAGGTTGGAAGGAACCTCTACGTTTATCTGGTCCAACCCTTGCTCAACACCCAGAGCAGGTCGCCAAGGACCATGTCCAGGCGGTTTTTGAAGATCTCCCTTCCAAGAATGGATACTCCACAGCTCTTGGCAACCTGTTCTTGTGTTCAATCTCAGAGTGGAAAAGGTGTTTCCTGATGCTCAGACAGAACCTACAGTGTTTCAGTTTGTGTTTGTTGCCTCTTGTCCTGTCACTGAAAAGAATCTGGCTCTGTTTTCTTTATATCCCTCCTTCTGGTATTTGTACACACTGGTAAGATCCCCATTGAGCCTTCTCTTTTCCAGGCTTATTGAGCCTTCTCTTTTCCAGGCTGAACAGTCCCAGCCCTCTCAGCTTTTCCTCGTAGGAGAGATGCTCCAGTCCCCTAATAATCTCAGAGGCCCTTTTCTGGACTCTCTCCAGTAGTTCCATATCTCTTTTGTACTGGGGGACTCCAGAATCGGACACAGTTCTCTGGGTGCCGTCTGACCTCCTACACAGTTAAGAGGAGAACATTTATGTTTTCTTATCCTCAGTGACCAGTGCTAGAAATAATAAAGAATATGGCTGTATACACAAACACACCAAGTAACCAATTAAGTCTTCTGAAGCAGTTAGAAAGCAAATGTGTCACTTGCATGATTCCAGATTTCAAAGCCCTTGATTAAGTTCTGTTCCAAGCAGGAGAAATTGTTTCAGGGAAGGAGATGGAACCATTTACATTTTTTTCTCTAACTAGACAAAAATATACCTTCTTCTGGGGGTTTAATGACAGCATTCTGTGATCAATAATCACTAGGCTAGTGTCTCAGCCAGTGTACATATGTGTCAATGAAAGTATGTTATTTCTACCTGATGATGTTCTGCTGTAAATATAGATTTAAAACAAATCCTTCATCCTAGTTGATAACATGATAGTATACTACTGAAATAAATTATTTTCAAATACTAATCTACTGCTTATAATTTGCTAATTACATTATTCTCTTACCTACAAACACCAGAAGCGACAATTTAAGGTGTTTATTTCTAATCAATACCATAGTCTAGCTATAGCCAAACAAGTGGTTCCAAACCACTGCAGTTTTAGGACTGAAAACACTATCTTGGCATAATTAAGCCAGAACATGTGAAATTCACTTTTCATAGGAATGAGTTTGACCAAAGTTTTTGAAACTGTACTATGTTGGAACAACTACATTTTGCAAGAAACTGATCTTGATAGTGTTTCCTTAAAATTTTCAAAGAGAAGTCTGTAAAAGGGAAACGAAAAATGGCTCTACCTGGAAGTAACGCTCTATTGTTTTTCTCTCCATTACGAACTTCACTGTTGCAGCGGTACATACTATCACAGTAATAAAAACCCATACTCTCCCCCTCTTAAGAATTTGTAACTCTCTTAACAATACATTTCATAGCATACTCACCTGCAGATAGTTAAAATCTTGTTCTAATTTCCACTGTAGAAATTTTACTGCATAAGTGGAGTAAAACCTGTTATTATTACATGTGCGCAACAACGCTTTGTTGAGTTTGTTCAGCAACACAAGAGAACAGCATATTTTGTGGTGACTTATCCTTCACAATATTATTAAAATCAAGAGTTATATGAAACGTGATTCAGAGAACACGGCTCCAATGAACTTACAAGTGAGGAGCAAAACTAAACTAATTAAGAGCCCAAGGAAATGCAGAACACCAATTGACTCACCTGGATACTAGGTGGTGAACGATTTTTTCGGGTTGTAGTGGTGGCCATTGTTGTTGTAGTTTCCATGACTGTAGTAGACATTTCTGGTGGCACAGAGGTTGTGGGTGTTGTTCCCAAGATGGAAGGGACTTCCCCAACGAGTCGGACACTTCCATTTATTTTAATATTGGGGTTGTTCTCTGCTGCCATGTTCAGCACTTTCAAGCCATTGTAATAGAGACCGGAGAGCTGGCCTTGGAAGAGACGCCCTCTGTCCTTTCCTCCTATGGCTATTTGCGCTTGGGTGTTGAAGATCGTTAACTGTCGTCCTAGTGAAGGGGGGTGAACAACATTATTGCTAGACATTTCCTTCACTTTGTATCTTACATTGAATCCTGGCCAGAAATGATAGACAACAAAGAAATAAATTCATTCTTGGTAGTGTTTATGAAGACTGTAGGGTAGAAATACAGTATGGAAATGTACTGCCTAAGAATCATTAATGATAAAGATTATCCTGAAAGCAAGAACACTGGAACCTGAACCTCATCCTTCCTCTTCCACTCAAACATCAAAACTCCGAAGGACCTTTGATTCAGTCAGAAATTTGAACTCTTTTAGAGTTAGACCAAATTTTAACTACAAATAAGACTTTAATATGTGGCTATTTTTCTACAGTACAGATCACAGTACCCGTCAAGCTTTAGCCCATTAAAAAAACCTTCTCTTTTGATTGCTCAAATGATGGATTATCTTATAAAGCCACTTTTAAAAATGCAAAGGTGTTAAGAGGAGAGTAAATGCTTGAGGAGAGTAAAAAAGTCAGAAAAATCAATGACAATCAACTGTGTTGATCATCATCAATATAAGGATTGTATAGTCATGATCTTCCACCTGGAAATTTTGTGTTGTGAAGTTTCACAAAGCTAAAACCAGGAAATAACAAACACAAACATTGCGATGTCTCTGAAAGAGCAAAGTTCTTGAAAAAGCAAAGATAACATAGTGCTTCCTAAACCCCAAGATGCCTTACATGTGAATCCCCACTTACAGATGGTGAAATTCAAGTGTAGGCAGGTTAAGTAGTTTATTCAAGGTCACACCTTGAGTATTAGGTGTGGACTGATATTGTATGTAATGAGAAATATATTTATTAAAAATAAATCCTTGTAACAATTGCCAATTCTATTTGTGCAGGCCACCTAAATAACATTCAGCCTGGACTGCTCTATAAATACTGCTTATGTCCTAGGCTTCACTAGACTATGTTAAAAAATAAATTGCTTCATGCAGTGCAAAGGCAGTGCCTATAATTTCACTGTTCCTCAGAAGATCAGGGCCATGCCAGCTGGAATCTGTTGAATTACAAGAGAGCCAGACTAGGCAGCATTCTGAAGGGTTATCAAAACAGCAAGTTAATCATCATTCAAATATTTGTGTTTTCCTGTTTTTAAGAAATTTGCACCATGTCTCTCCATCCCATTCCCACTCCCCAGTTCTCACACCTTGACTAGAGGTGTAAAACGCCACCATGTAGCAAAACACAGAGTATAACCCACTGCTCATTTCTTCACAGACAGTGGTTAAAGTAGAGCAAAATACAAGGGGGAGCTCACCAATTTTGGTGGTCGTCGTGGCGGGTCTCGAAGTCAAGTGGTGATGCGGTGTTGCATCATCTTATGGTGACAGGATGGACCATGGGGAAGAGAATGGGGACAAGAGAAGAAATGTATCTGAAAGGAGTTCCTGTCCCCACAGAAGGCCCTAGCTAAGTAAGCAAAAGTGTATGTATGGAGCGGTGCAACATATGGACATGTGGAAGTGGGCTGCACATCCTTGTGCTCCTCACCCACAGATTTGTAAATGAAACACTAGGACTTGGATCATGAAGAAATGAGAAATAAAAATGAAGGGTGCCCTTCCCCTGGAAAATGTTGAAAAGGTTGATGCAGCGTTATGTATTTTATGAGGTTTTAAACTTACCAGAGGCAATTTATGTCTACTAAAACAACAAACATGCACTGAAGCCACACATCCCCGGCATGTAAAGTCAGAGCAGTCTTTTTCCTCAAACTTTTCTCTTATCTATGAGGAAAATAGGACCTAATAAAAGTATCCATCAAAATATTCTGCCCTCTCAGTCCAACTCCCCTCCAAGCTAGAGAAAGTGGCACTATACACTGTAGAAGGCCAAACTTGTCATATACCATGACCTCAGAGTTTGCTTTTCTTCCTGATAGCTCTGTCCCGTTGCACTTGGAATTTTCTAATGCATATGCTGTCAGTTCCTTACTACACCATCTTGTTTTCCCCGCACATTTTCTCCCCTTAGAACTATATTTCCTTCCATATTGTCTCTGCCTATACATATCCAGACATTTCATTTGTATTGTTCCCTCCTTCCCACCTCACTTATGATACAGTGCCAAAAGATGGAGGTGAGACGAATAAAGAACAGAAAATTATTTCACTAATCTTGAGACGCTATCCCTGAAAATGGAGAGAAGGTGCTGACCATTCAAAACTTTCCAGTTCCATTCGTTTTCTCCCCTTGAACCAATACTATCTATTTCTATCATCTTTTACCAAAGGGAAAGGTGTGGAAAATGGTGAGGAAGAATTATTCTTACTGTTCCAGCAAGGAGAGCTCCCCAAGTCAGGAAAACAAAGCAGTTCCTTCCCTTTTACTGGAGGATTGTGGTACTCCTAAGGATGTCGTCTACCCCAATCCAAGCTCATAGCACACCTTTAAACATGTCTGTCATATCTTTTGTTTTACTTCCAAAAAAAGAAAAATTACTATGCTAAGGCTGAAAAAATTTGTCTATTTCTAGGCCTTCCTCTGCATCTTCTAATGCCGAAACCTCACACCAGGGAGGTGGGCCTGCTCTAGTAAAAAACAGACTTTTCATTATGAAGTTTGGGGTTGTCCTTGTTTGGCAAGTGAACTGCCAGTCCAGGACAATTCATGCACTGCATCATATGGTTAACATTGTAGACAACATTGGTACTAGAACCGTGTTTGCTAAAAGAACAATCACTTGCTGGAGTTACCTACAATCTGTCATTCTTTGCTCTTCACTCTATGACGGTGTACACGCGCATGAATAACGACAACAGGGAAATGCATATGGAATGGGAGAAAATTGTTGAGAAAATATACACAAAGTTCTGCCACCACAGACCTCTTCTAATCAGTCTTTTGGTAATATGGTTCTGTAGCTCTTACTCCCCACTAAGTGGAATTTATTTGGCCACTGAATTTGGTTGAGGAACTGTATTTGTGAATTCTATTAGATGTGTAAGGGTTGCAGACTTGTAGTCCACCTTTTCCACAGAGAATTTTTCCTACTGCTTAGCATCACAGCAGAGAAAAATGACAAGCATATTTTAAGCTTCTGAGGTGTTTTGTAAATATTCTACATTCTTCAAGTTCTCATTTCTTTGTTTGCTCTCTCATTGACTTCTTCATTTGGAAACTGAATGCCGATACAATAAAATCACAGAGACATCTTACTGAAATATAATTTTTCAGAAATAATTTTGCAAACCCTAAATCACATCATCAGTTCTTGCTTCAAAAGTACAGTCGCTCACATCAATGAGACTTCTCATGTAAGAGGAATTTGCAGAATGAAGGACATCCAGGATCTGTCCCTTTGATGAGATGCATCTGAGTCTTTATTGGCTCCTCTTATTGCAGAATAGGTTACATCTGAACTTTAGCAGACACCATGTATTCTACTAATGAAATCTCCTAGGTTTATGAAATCTTAAATTGAGCAATTTAGGACTTTAATTTTTTTAACTCACATAATCTCAGTGAAGAAGTTAACAGTGTTTAATGTTTTGCTTATTATTCATATAATGCAAAATTGTAAATCTGTGCCTCTCTTAAAAATATTGTAAGCAAGTTATTGAATTTAAAAACCCACGACAGTCATGATGCCACTTCAGAAAGATGCTGTGTTACATGTATTTCATTTTTATGAATAATATAATAGTGGTACCAAAATAAATTGGCATTAAAAATGTCAATCAAAATGTCTTTAATCTTACCTCACTCAAGCTAGGAACTCATACACAGAAGACAGCTATTCCATAAGTTGATTCATTTCTGAATCCATCTATTCCCCTACCCACTGGTTCATCTTCTTCCATTTTGATAGTGAGTTATGCCTTCACTCATCATCTTTATACAGAAGGCATCCATGATTCAGTAAGTGTTGGATGGATGACCAGATGGATGAGCAGATTTGTGAATGGCAAGCTAAATTCTTCATTCTTTTAATTTTTTAATTTGAATGTTACCTAAGTTGCTGAAAAGGTCTATCTACTTTGGGATGAAAGAACAAAGCTGTATTATCTCAGGTGTTGCACTGCATGATGCCATTCCCTAATACAAAATGTGAAGACTGAATTTCCTTTCGCTCTTGTGAAAAGATGGCTACATGCTTCTAGCCTAAAATCATCCAGTCCTTCAAGAGCGTCTGAATTCCCAAATACTGTCTTTCAGACCCCACTGTATGTGTGATTGTCTTTTAACAAAGCATCAATATCCACAAAAGGTAGACTTCAGTTCAAAACTTCCGGATGGCTTACAAAGGAAAGTGCCTTGGCATGCTTATAAGCTCAATCTTAGAGAAGCAGTGACATAAAATAAAAGACTTGTGGAAAAGCAAAAAGGAAAAAAAAAATCACAAAAGAAAGAAAAAATGGGTTCTCAAGCACATGAATTGCATCAAAGGATTAGACATGCATCTGTTTTAATAAAATTGAGGCAATCATTGTCTTTAACGTTAAAGGGACTTTAGCAATTCAAACTTACCAAAATTATCCACTTTTTAGTGATAAGATTTATTTATTTATTTTAGTTTGATCTTGTAAATTAACAGGGCAGCCCATTGAGACTCAATCAGCACTTTCTGTATACCTTTATCTTAATATCTACTTAGTAGCTGGCTGAAATTTGTTGTTCCATAAAACCATGATGGTCAAACCATATTTCTTCTTTAGTTACACAATTTTTTTAACTTTAGTTACAAACATGACACAGTTGTAGAATAAGCCTGAAAAGTGGGCAACACTGTTAGCTCTCATTGAAAGCAATGGGAACTGCGTGTGCACAGCACTTTGCAGGATCAAAACCTCCACATAAAAATATTTTGACTGCAGTTCACCACGTTCTTTGTGGCCTTAAGATACTCCCTGTGGGCTAAATCAATTTGCTAATTCAGCTGTAGATAGACGTTAGAAACAGAACATAAATGATATTTTTCCCATCCTGCAAAATATTGGTTTTCCCTCTTAGAAAATTTGGTAACACTCATAGTCTATGTCAACACAGAAAATGCAAGAACTGAGTTCAAAGGTCACCTCCTTTTATCAACAGTACTTTCTTTAAAGGAAACCAGAGAAGATTGTGTTCTGCTTTTCCAAGACTTGAAGGAAACAAACTAGTTCTGGTGATTTTTTATTTTAAATGCCACATTTAGTGTAGAAGGAAAAGATCCTTCTTACTCTCCACAACACTATCAAGAGCTCAGCCTGAACCCTGCTGGAATCAGTGAGAGTTATTCTGTAACTTTGAAAAAGCCTTGGAGTGAGTTCTACATCCAAGATTTTTCATTTTTTCTTTTCTTTTTTTCTCCCTCCAAACTCATTATAAAAGAACATTACTGCTCACATTTCGGCAGATCACTGAAGTGTATGCTGAATTCTCACTCAAGCCAATTGCACTTGCACATGTTGGTAAATCTTTTGCTGAACTGAGGCCAATTACTCCAGGCAAGCTCACAAAAGATAATAGTGCTACCTGAGAATAAGCTAGGGAAGAATTTGAAACAAAATGTATCATCTGAGTGTTGAGACTGTACTCTTCATATAGAATAAAAGTGACAGAACAATCATCTTTCTCTGTCTCCCTCACTGTAGTTTAAATGAAAATGTTAAAAAATGTTCTCTTTAAAACATTTTTTAAAATTGTTTAATTACTTGAATACAATTATAAAACACATAGCCACGGTGGCTAATCAGACTAATGAGAAAAAAGAAACTTACAGGAAGTGGTTTAACAAGTAGGTTTGCAATTTTTTTTATAAGAACACTTTGATAATAAAGATATGAATGTAGTTTAAAAAAAAATCAAAATAGGAAGATCATGCAGTGGTTAAATTGCCATAATACATGTTGTTTCTCTTCTCCTTTCTTCATTTTGTTTTGTTAGAAAATGTCTCCTGAATTTTTTCTTGTTTGTCATTACTGTGATAGCAAGCTCAGAATTTCGTCCCTTTAACTGCATTTTAATAGCAATGTATTATAGCATGATTTATCAACATATGGCAGGTGGAAGCTGACACAAATTATAATGAAAAT
>VXAV01009765.1:228192-257750 GCA_013399715.1 Alectura lathami
TTGCTTAAATTAAGCCTATTGTGTATGTTAAAAAAATAAACTAAATAATTCGGGATTTTAATGTGAGAAATATAGGGTCCAAGTTTAAAGCAAGACAGCATTTAGGCCAAACTCACTGGGAAATTCAGAGAGGCAAATGAGGAGATTTGGGTATAAATGTACCACAAGGTACAGTTAACATGGACTACTATAACACTAATGAGGCCAGAGAAAACGTCAAGAAGCCATCTAAATCCACCCCTCTGCCCCAGGACAAGATCAGTAACATTTCAAATTCCCTTAGATTAATCTTTCTGTCCTGTCTCGCATGACTGAGAACATAAGTGTCCTGCACTTATAATCTAACCCAGAAGCACAGTAGGAGCAAAGCTAAAAGAAAGCTCAGACTAGCAAACATGGAAGAAGTTTAATCAAATTTTTTCAAGGGTGCAAAAGTTAGTTTGGAGCAAATGTGGTCCAGATTTTATTTTATATGGCAGATTATAACAAATTACTTCAGTTCTAAAGAAACTGAGATCATGGTCATGAGATAAAAGTAATCTCCTTTAGTACTCCTCACTTACATTAGGAAAGTGAACTAGGGTATGGTATAGAGAAGGCAGCTACCAGTTCAACCTTTTCACAGATATGAAACAATTTGAGTGTCTGTCTTTGAGACATTCTGTAAGTAATGTGCAAATTGTTTTTTCACTGCCTAGGCCCAAATTAAGGCCCATATAGGCTGCCAAGGTTAAAGTGACTATTAGAGAACAACTGAAACTGCATATTGATCCTGCCATTTTAAACAAGAATAAATCTCATTTTGCAGGAAGAGATATGAAACAGAGATCAGAAAAAAATCCACTGTTGTTGTCCCCACAACCCACTTCTTTGACTTCATTAGGAAAGCTCAGGATCTGATTTACATAGCCCAATGGGACCGAACAGCAACAACAAAACGCCAAACTCATTTCACTTGTATTGATACTTTAAATTCGATTAACTCTTATTTATCTGGAGTATTGTTTATCCTAGTTGTGCCTGGATCTAGTCTACAGGCATTGGCTTAAACATGGAGCTACAGGAATGCAGATGTATTAGTTCCAGGGTCAATCTGAGATTGATAACAACAACCACCTTCGCATGGTGCAGTCTGAGGTAGGTAGACCTGTGCCTTTACAACTGCTCCACAAAGACTCAGCATCTCACACTGTCGCAGTCCTAAAAATAAGAGCATTCAGGTAGACTGCTAGCTTAGGTCTGACACAGCCAGCAGGGAGATAGGGCTAGAAATGTCCAACGGGTATTGGAAAGCTAAGGAGTTACAAATAACAGAAAGCTAAAAACCCTCTGGAAGGGATCAAGTTCTCCAGGGTGAGAGCCAGGAAATAACTAAAAGCAAGTAAGAAACTGATGAAAGAAGAAGTTTATTAAGAATCACTCCCTGTCCAGATTTACATATTAGACAATGCTAATCTTCTCAGGGGAATTCCTGAATTATTTAAAATTTTACTTGATAAAGCCTAGCAGAATATGGTGGGGGATATCAGTTATTATGGAATGGAATACATGAGAACAAACAGGGCTTTTCCATCTCTAGTTGCTACATATTTGCACACTTTGCCACCTTTTGAATTAATTTTCATTTGCATTGGCTTAGAAATAGGAAAGAATTCTGGGTCTCTGTGGTGACCCAGTAAGCCTTCTCAAAGACAAGTACTGTTCACAAAGCCGAGTCATGAACTAGAGGCACAAGAAACAGTGAAAAAATCATTACTGAATAACACAGTTTCAGAAGGAAGGTAGACCCATGGGAAAGGGTACTTGTAGTTTTTGTAGGTATTTTTTTTTCTACTCTAACCTTTTAAATCAATTGCTTCTTGGAAGTGACCTGATCTATGGGAACTGCTATGGAAAAGGTAGTAGTGAAGGGACAAAATGCTACCAAGTCTGCATATGATAAACTGTTATGCAGAATGAATTTGACTGACTATGAATTTGTGGAGCTTAAGCAAAAACAGAAAAGATTTTGCAAGTCCAACACTGAAGTTTTCAGTGTCCAGAGAGTTCCAGGTACTTCGTAACTAATTGCAAAGATGTAAGTTAGCCGATTCAGAAAGGTTTTTGTACTCAGTGCACAGTGTAATATTTTCTGTTTAAGTCCCTGAATATAATGTAAATTGAAGATCTATCCTCACTTTACTGACTGGAAAACTAAGCCACTGAGTAGCAAAAACATTGCCCAAGAGCACAGAGATTGGCATCTATACAGCTAGAACTGGAATTCAAGTACTTGCAGTCCTATTCAGGCTTCCAGTTTTATGTCTGGTCCCTTTCATTTCTGACTAGCCTTTCACACACCCGCTCTGCTTTGGTCCTCAGTCACACCATGGGATTTCAATGGCTTTCTGTTTTCCAGTGTCTTTAGTGAGCAAGGAGCAGGCTGTTGTGGATGCATGAGCCCCTTCTGTCACTGTATGTCAGCTGTGTCAACCTGGGATTACAGCTGGCACTGTTCTTTCTGCAGGCAATGAGATCAGAAAAGCACAAAGTTGTTGTTCAAGCCTCTGATCCATCCCTCAGGCCAGATGTTTGTTTGCTTACTCTCACACTGTGTGTATTGAAGAGAGAGAGACAGGGACAGAGGGAGAGACATGAAGGGAAAGAGGAGAAAGAATATATTATACAGCTCCATTTGACCAGTGAAACTGAAACAGAACTAACCCAGGAGAGAAATGCAACTATATTAATGTCTGGGAGTTCATTGCACTGTGCTGTCTGGCAGAACTCCTACTTTCCAGAAATCTTATTTAGCCTGATTCTTCATCTGAGAAATATTTCTCCATCTTTCTCTGCACTACATTATACAGCTACTTTATATGTATCATTGGATGACTGAACCCATAATAATTCATCTTACTCTAGCAAACAAGAAATTTATCGGAATTTTTTGATGATACTGCTTATGCTTCATACCTGGGCATTCATACAGTCATGGACCAGTGAACACAAACAGTTCACAGCATCTGAACATTCAGACAGTCAGGATAATCAGGCATATGTGAGCAACCGCATACTTCAGCCTGGAACTGTTAGCAAGACCAAGCGATCAGGACATAGTTACATCTTTCAGTTTCTAATTACTGCTTCTGGAAAATAGCATGGTGATGACTTTAGCAAGAAGTGTGCTGGATGTCAAAGAGATACAAGAGAAAATTACATGGCTTGAGTCCCTCTGGGAATGCAATACGCCTGTTTTGCACCATAGTATCTCAGGTACGAGGACTCAAAGGCCTATAGTGACTATAAGAATTTAATCCCAGTATTTAGGGGAATCCCTCAGCCCAGAGTGTTTACATCACATGCAATCAGGTTGCATAATTAGGTATACCTTCACTGCTCCATGGATACTAAATCTGGGCATACTTTAAGTCATCAGTTTGACACAGAGCAAGTCTATGACTGGGGAAATGTAAAGCTCATCTCTTCCTGAGCTATGCTGCATGTCATACTGTCCTTGTCAAAGGCTTGCATAAGCATTCATTCTGTGTTGGAATAATTTCTCTTATGAGGAATCCTTTGTAGCACTAAGCTTAGAGGAAAGAACTGTGATCTGAGAATCAAGATCATGAGTAGAAAAAAAATCAGAGAAACAGATAAAAATGAGAGATGCCTCTAAGCTACCTGGGTTTTATTTTGTCTTGTTTTGTATTAATTTTGGCTAAACAATGTGCTTACAATATAGCAGAATAACTTCTACCAAATCCCAGCTGGAGAGGGAATGGGAATATTCCCACACCATCACATCTCAAGAAAAGAAAGCTTTCCAATGGAATAATACAAATGTAACCACTGTAGATGTGACACAAACATGTTGTTTATGTGACCTCATGTTTCAGGTCACAAACTAAGTCTAGCAGTAGGATAAAACTTCTCAGAAAGATATCTTTTGGGGCATATTTTCACTGTTGCCATAATGGACTCACCATCATTTTCTGAAGTACCAGCCACTTGTCTGTCCTCCAGCTCAAGAGGCTGATTAGATGGACAAACTGGCTCTGGGGAGACAAAACCAAAACCAGGACCACTGGACAGAGGTGGTCCTGCAGATTGAGCTCAGCGGACATCTAGTCTGGCTCAGCAAGATGCAAGAGGAATGCTACACCAATTCAACTAACTGCATACAGCAATATAATGTATATCCCTGCTCTTTTGGACTGCACTGACAAAAAGCTTGTTCAAAGTGTCAGTATTTTCTGACAGCATTTTCTTTATAGAGGTTATAGCCAAAATGCTTTCTCTTGGTTGGTATCTTGCATTGCCACTGTGGCATGTATTTATAGGTTAAAACAATTTTTTTTTTTTTTTTGTAACAGTTATGCAGCAGCAATAAAGCATGCTAGATAAAAACCCTTCTTATTCCTCCACCTCTCTTTTCTATAGCTAAAGGACTATCTGTGGGATTCTATAGGGGAATTAGACAGGCTACACGCATGACAATACCATTCTATATGTTCACCTCTTAAGGTAAACTCTGCTTTCTTTTCCCAATCCTACTTGCTAAGTAATTCTGTACTATTTGTTCTGTACTATATTGTTATTCCTGGTTAGCTTACATTGGTTCGTCAAAAAAGCATGCATCTCCCTCTTGCTTAATGCTAAGATGACAGAATTTCTGGTGCTTGTTAGACTACCGCTCACATGGGGTTGAGGTATTTGGTGAAGTTAAGACTGCATTTTGTGCAAACTGATGGAGTTCAGCAAGTTAAAAAACCCTGGAACACTTTTTAGAAATGAAATTCTGACAGGAAGGATGTGTACTGGAAGTTGCAAGTCACATTGTTCTTTTTACCCTCTGTCTTTCCTCCCCTTTGCCTTCAAAGACAGAACTCAGAAGACGTCTGTGAAGAAGACTTCCATGCAACTGCTTGGGCATAAGGGCAATGTGGAAACGAATCACAGTGTTATACTTCACGTGGGAAAGCAAAAAGCAAAGTCCACGGAAGTGAAACTGTGAGCGTAGTGGCAACATTTACGTAACTTTGTCACATCAGATTCTATCTCATCACTGAGAATAAATGCACATGCATTAACTTGTGTACACAGGTGTTTCTGCACAAATTCCATGGTACATTTGTCCGCTGGTGTCTTAATACGTGTAGTCATATCTCAGTGGATACAGGGGACAAAAACTGAGGGCTCATATCATGTAGCCATATTTATCTGTTTTCCTACCTTATAAATATATTATAGATGTTATGGCCCTAGAGTGACAAGCTACAATCAACTCTTGATTTCATCAACTTGTCATGTTTTAATCATCCCTCTTGGCATATCTTTCAACATATGTCACAGTACTGCCTTCAGAATGTGCTTCTCCAATACTGTTTTATTAACCCTGTCGTTTTATATGTTTTAGGCTCATTATGAAATGCAGTAAATCTGTCAAAGGTACTTTGCATGCCGTCTCCAACTCATGTTGATAGGAAGCATCTAAGAGCTCAGTTAAGTCGCGCAAAATGAGCACAATATGAAAAAATCAAAAACCACAAAAAAAGCATATGACAAGAATGCTGGGGATCACATTGAACCCACAAGGCTAAAACAAAATTCAGCATTCCTGTTCCTAACTCATTACCCACTCATGGGGGATAGGAAAATATTAAGCAGGATCCAGAGTACCACAAAGATTTCTTCAGCTTGCATATCAAACAATAGCTTTTGTTAATGACTCCAGGTGGTAAAGTACAAGATCCTTGTGCTGCTTCATGGAAACAACTGAATTCAGCCAAGCTTCTTATTACCTTGGTTTCAGTATCAGTAAGGAAGAGATCATAACAGTCCCAAGACTGAAGGAGGGAAGGGAAAAATGAAAGGGCACAAAAAGTCAGAAACTGGAGTTGAGAGTGCTAGAAAGCAGCTGGAATGAAGAGATGCCAAAGTCACTCTGGAAGAGACAGAGGAAATTTGGAGGAGGAGGAGCCAGGCTCTGTTAAGGACTGGAAACTACCTGTTTCCTCTATGGCTCAGCAACCAAACATTTGGAAATTGCTGAAGAAGTACTAGATGAGCCATGCAGGGGAACTATGCACTGATAGTAAGAACGTGTTGCAGTAACTCAGACATCCCACTTAGTTCTGCTTCTGAGTTTTCCTTGTTAATGTATCCATCAGCATTAGACTTGGCATTACTGAGCTCATGAGAACTAGTAATCAAAGTATTTGCATCATTTCCAGTATCAGAGGACATGTTAGCTGAAGAAAGGATATATAACCTTAAATTTTCCAGTGAGGCTACTATTAGATCATCCAAACCTCTCTTCAGCTTCTTGGATAAAGCATTATCAATTAAATAGAGCAAAACTGGGAGGCTAATATCTCTTATTAAGCCAATTCATATATTTTGAAAATATAGGCAAGCTGTCAGAAACACAGCACCTTAAAGAAAGCTTCTTCACAGAGGGAGAAAAAGAAAATGTCACTAGAAAAAAAAAGCCCTAGAACTTACATATCTGGAAGTAAGGCTGCTTTTTTCATCTGTATTGGACTGACTTCCAAATACCATCTGTCTTCAGGAATCATGCCTTGGTTGTAATTGAAGACTATTAAGTCTTCAATAGTATTATTAGTCTTACAGCATTCTTCTCCATAATTAATTAAGGTACTCATTTCCCAGAAGATTAGCATCATCTCTGAATTGTATACTGGAGAGTTAGATTACCCTGGTTCAGATGGTCAGTGGGTAGCAAAATACTGAACACAACAGAGCTGGCTCAGTCCCTATATTCAGCATAAAGCCTGTGAGACATACCCAAAGCAGAATACAAAAAGAGTCTAGATGCAACCTTGTGAGACCTCGCGTTTCAAGGACAAGATGGTGACTAATATATAAAAATCAGCAGACATGACTGGGAGCTGTTCATACAGTTTCCTCTATGCTTTACATCAAACAAATCCATGCTAGATTTTTGTCTTTAACAACTACAACAATCACTGCATTATCTGAGGAAATTCCTCATCATAACAAGCTCTTGTGTGTGTTGTGTAATTCCTTTACAAATAACCTTGAGCCTTGTGCATGTCCTCTGAATATCTCAGGAGAGGATCTCACTTTCTTCTCCTCTCTTCCTCTCCTGCCTGCCCTCCCCCAACCCCCCAAATTATCTCTTGCTGTCTTCTGGGTGGTTATGTTTAATCTCAGGATTAGGCAGCAGCCTGCAGTTTGCCTTGAACATCTTATCAGCTTCCAAGAGGCATTTACAGGGAGAGAAAGACTCCAGTTTTGATAGCAGTAATTGTATTTAGCTTGTAAGATACAAGGCTATTTATCTCATGGCTAAGAAATCACAGAGGGAGAGAAAGAAAATGTTGCTGATAAAAACTAAATAAAACCAAAAAGAATGAACAAAAGAAAAGAAGCAACTCCCTACTCAAAGTCCCTCAAACAGAAGGATGAGGTGGGAAAAGGACTTCTCTGAACAAAAAGATCATGCCACTCATGGAAGGAAATTGAAAATATCAAGGAAAAGGTGATAAACATCTTGAGTAAGTCAAGAAATGACCTGGTTCAAAGCAGGCTATGAACTCTCATCTGGCAGTCATGTAAAACTCAGGGAATTTGATTTGCAGATATGTGAATAACCATTTTTAGAGGTACATAGTACCAATAGTCCATTTAAAGATAGCTGGTGCTATGAACACCCAACACCTCTGAAAATAAACTCAGTTTTTATTTTTCACAGAAACTTACAACTGCATCTACCTATCATTGGACACAAAATGTCAATACAACACTTCATATTTAAACCAACACCAGTTCAGTCGCTTATTAAATACCCTTTCCATTGCAATTATTTTCATTTGCATTATTCAGCTCTCTCTCCCCACAACAGCTCAATTCTTCCTTTCCTCCATCCCAAAAGCCTTGTTAAATTCCTGATGCTGATGTGACTCAAGTTCTGTTTGGCCAACAGTACTACTGCATTTTAAAACCCCTACAATAATTTTGTGTAGATATTAAATACAAAAACAGAATCCAGGTATTTTGATTCTTCTGAGGCTGTAACCAATTTTCTAATTCAGTACAATTTTAGTAGTATGCAAGCAGGGCAGAGTTAACATCATCCCATCAAGAAATATGAAGCACTTTGTTGAATTATCCAATGGTCTTCAAAAACAGGACCGAAAAAAAAAAACAACCCACATTTCTATTTGTACCTATGAAGTCACAGAAGACAGACAGTAAGAAAAAGATAAGATGGAACAACCCATATATCATTGAATTGCATCAAAAGGGGATGATCAACAAATACCTTATTTGTTCCCACCACCATAATTACTCCTCTGCAGCTAAAATAGATGAAACTTACAGTACCTATTAAACCAATACACAGATGTTATATGCCATTTCAGCTGACCCAAAACTAACATCTTGGAAATTTTCTTAAAGATGAGAACTGATAAGGTGAAAAATACACTTCAAAATGGATAGCCACTGGATTTTTTATTTTTTTTGTAGAGTTTATCTCTCATCACCTTTCATTTAAACAAAACACCTTAATCTTTGCCTAACATACTGTTACCATGGGAGACGAATAGTTTGCTGGAAAACTTCTTGAAAGATCATAGTATAGCTTGGGTTGAAGGGACCTTAAAGCCCATCCAGTTCCAACCCCATGCCATGGCAGGGTTGCCACCCACTAGATCAGGCTGCCCAGGGTCCCATCCAATGCATCCAATGTAGCCCCGAATGCCGCCAGGGATGGGGCATCCACAGCTTCTCTGACCAACCTGTTCCAGTCCCTCATCACCCTCTGAGAAAAAAAAAATCCATCTAATGTCTAATCTAAATCTCCCCTTTTGTAGTTTAAACACCCTTCCCCCTGAACTCAGACATCTTTCTTCCGTGCCTCATGTTGTCTCCCTGATGCTAGTCAAGAAATTACTAATCTTTCCACTGAGTAAATGAAAAACATATTGTTGCAAGAAAAGCTTCATGCCGTTCATATTTTAGATAGGTAGCACAATCTAGAGCACTATCATTTTAAGATGTTTCTGGAAAGCAATTTTTTTCATGCAATGGCAAGTGAGAAAGCATTTTTTCACATAAACTACTGAAGACATAGTTCAGTGAAAACTCTGAACTGGCATAAACCAGCCTTGCTGACAAAAGAAGTAATTTCATCTTTCCCCATCTCCTTACCAATTATTTTCACTACCATGTAGCCTCTTTTCCTGGGCCACTTATATGGCAAATAATATTGGTGAAATAATCCAGCTGAACAGAAGATGAGAGTAGAAAAAAGAAATTTAACTATTTATTAACATGAGTACAGAAAAGAGTAATGAAAGTCTGAGCTCTACTGTCCAGTTCCAGTTACAATCCACCTACACCTGCAGTTTCATTTGAATTGGAAGAATGCCTCTGAGGTGTACTTCCTAACATTCTCCACTTGCTACACTTCGGTTCACACACCAGAATGCTCTCAGGGAATGTGAACTGGATTCCTCTCAAATCAAATTAAACCAGTAGCTATGCTTCAACTGTGCAGGTCATTCTGTCCTTGAGACTGGAGCTAATGTGAAGAAAAACCTCAGCACCAGCATCAGGGGTCTCACAACCAACTTTTTGCTTTATAGGTATGCTCTCATCAGACCACAGTACTTCCAGGGACTTTGTGACTGCTCCGGCAATTCTGTTATTAACAGATAGCTGTCCAAATTCCTAAAATCCATTTTCCTCACAAATGTGTACTTGAGACAGAGGATGAAGCAGGGGCAGAAAGGATGAAATCTTTCTTCTGTTTTTCAGTGCCAAAAGAACTGCAAATTAATGTCATTTGAAAGGGCAGAGACTCCTAAAAGAAGGCTGAGAGATCACTCAAAAGAATGATAAAGAGGAAAAATATAAAATCTGTATTGGGTGAATGAACTAATGAATCTTGATAAGGATCCAGTTGCCTAATGCTGTCCTATTTTTTTAATATATATATATTTAAACAAATGTATGAATAAAATCCAGGCTACAATTCTCTTGGACAGTATATATTTCTTTAAATGACTTTAAACAACTTTGTTCAACTCTGTTGTGAGAATTGCTGACTCTTTGCCAAGCCTCAGGACTCCTGATTTAAATCCTTCTCACCCTACTGGAAAGTGCCTCAAGTTTGATGGGTTCACAGGCTTCATCTGCCTGAACTACCTTTCCTATCTTACTCTTATTCGAGGATGACTCCTACTTCATCACCAAAATGATAAATGTAGACTTAGAGAAGGCCCTCAGCAATATAGAAGAAAATGACCAAACACAATCTCCTATCTACTAAAAGGTGAAAGCATGTGAGCCAGCAGAAGACAGGCAGTCATGGAAAACTGCACTTTAAGGCACAGAAACTCATATACATTTGTTAGCAAAATATATATATACCATGGCTGAGAAACACATTGTAACAATCAACTTCGTTATTAATAGAACCTCTGGAAAAGTCCATCTCCTTATTGCATCCCTCTTGAGGGAGAGGAGAAAGGGCAAAGCTGACACAAATAAATCATAAATGGCTCAATGGTTTGCCTGAACCAAGTCACGACAGCTGAAAGGCAGATAGCCATCCCAGAGCTAATGCTGCTCTTTGCTTTTACCCATTTCTCAAGAGCTTTGTCTCAGCTACCTGCACTGGGTCACAGTTCAGAGTATTATTGCCCAGTAAGATAAACACTGGCAGGGTTTGAATGGTATGAACAGTGAGAGATCAACTTTAATGACTGACATAATTTCAGACCCAAAGATTAGCCAACTTTAGCTTCAAGTTAATTCCCTTATTTACAATTCATCTCTAAATCTTTCCCTCTCAAGAAAGTAGAAAGCTCATGTTGCAGGTGGCTGAGATGTAACTGGATTTTATAAAAACAAAATGTCGGTATCTGAATTGTAGGCTTGGTACTTTTCTGTTTTCCTTCCACATCTTTGTCTTTTATATGAAGTTGCAAAAATACATCTTTTGAGTCTTTTAAACCCATTGGGCTAGTTTCATTTAATTTCAATTTAACTGAATACTGTGTTTTAAGGAAAGCCAATATTCTCTCTCTTTGCTCATTTAATGAACACTGCACATTTATTTGTATTTTCCATTGAGCAAGTAATTATGAATCTAATGTATAATCCTTCAAGAGATAATAAAACTCGGAGAGGAGCAGAGAAATAACATTAAAAATGCCACCCTGCTGCCAGAAGATTGCATCATGTGTGATGATGAAGATATTTTTGCTAGCTCATCAAATTTGTGAACACTAGACTTCAGCACTGTGCTGGAAATTATGTACACATGAAATTGTTCATATTACAGAAAACACAGCATACTCAAACATGCATGTGCCACAAATACATTGGTTTTAACCAACATATTAACCCATCAAACAGAAAATTGTCTCTTCCAGAATTTAAGTGATCCTACATGTATAGTAATATCTACGGAATCCTGTATTTTACAAGTTGAATATGAATTGCAGTTTCAGCAGTCTCTAGCTGATAAACACTAGATTATTCCAGGTCAGTCTAACCACAAAACTTTTTCCAAAGCTGAGATTCTGATGACCAGTCTATTCTCAGCATGAAAAATATTGTGTGCATGTTTGGTCTGTTCAGCTGTCTTCTAAACCATTACTTCCCCAGAAAATGGAACTAATAAGGCTTGGTTTCCTGTAGCTATTAGATTCTCTCATTGAAGCTTTTTGAAAAGCTGAGACATTCATAATGCCTCTTTGTTATACGGATATTCCGGTTTTTAACATAAATCGAGATTAAGCCAGTCCTTTCCCCTGGGACGGCTGGAACACTGCACTCCACCACTGGTTATTTTCACTAGCCAAGTAGGACTTTTAAATTATTATAATTTTTAAAAACGTTTGTTCCATCAAATTTGGCTAAAAAGTCCATCTGAAAATAAACTGGAAAAAAATAAGGAGACATGCTCACACACAAAGTATGATCCCAAAAGCCTTATATTCACAGGGACAGGCTGAAAAATGCATCACATACAAACAGACAAAAATTGAAATACATGCATGTAAAGAAAATGATGTCGGGAATATAAAGGTATAGCATCCTTTTCCCTTGGGGTACAGCTGCATATACTCAATACTAGCCCAGAACATAAGACTAATGTTAATTCTATAAAACCATATATCTTCTAATGAAAACACAGGACTACCCTAACCAGGAGAGAAGCAGAGGGTACAGAGGTATTCTCTGAGTGTGATTTATTTTCCCTTTAAAAAAAAAAAAAAAAAATCTCTAAAGCAATGAGCTGAATATTTTGTTTCTTTACACCAGGGACTTGCTATAGCAAGTAATAGGAGAAGAAAATTTATTCATGGGGTTTTTACTGTCTATAATTGGCTGCCAACTGGATCAGAGGTATTTTACCACAAAATAACTGATGAAAAGAGCAGAAAAAAGATGCTCAGTTTGGGCCTCTGATAGCCACCCTACCCTTTCTAACAAATGGAAAACAGAGCTATAATCTTACTCAGTATGTTTGTCACTCCTTTCTTAGAGAGCAATTATTTAACAAAAATAGTGATAATTACTAAGATGTACTCTTTTTCATGCACAGCATCAAAACACTGACAAAATCACATTGAATATGAAGGAGACATCACTTACACTAAAAAATTCCCCACACACTTTTTAAATGGGCAGAAGAGATTAAATTACCCCCTTAGAGTAATTTATTAGTGTTTGAGGAAAACGGGGTATTTCTCATACTTTGAGGTTAAGTGGCTTGTGGGCAATTCCTACATAACTAGCAAATCGCCTTGCATTTATCACTAAATTCTTCCCTCTTCTATACCATGTCAGTTATTGTATATCCTAGAAAGGAAGAACTGGATGTTGCTTTCACTCAATACTTGGAAATAACAAGAGGATCACGGCTTGATCTTAGAAAACAAAGCCAATAAGAGGAACATGGCTACCCTTGGAATTGTTTCCCTGTGCTCCTTCTGCCTTTGGTAACCATCCACATCACCAAGCCTCAGCTATCTTATGCACTGTCAGCATCTAGACAGCAACCTGTTTTTCACTTGAGGCGAGTTTGACCTTTTAACATGGCGACACATTAACATAAGTTTTTATATCCTCAGTGGTGGGATAACACATGGGACAGTGATTCAAGAGCTACTTATTCAGTATTCCTGGTGAACTTGGGGTGATAACTTCCAAAGAGGCACTGAATTGCTTCACTACATTTTGACCTAGAGTCCACCAAATGTTGACAGTTTTGGACAGATTTGTGTCAACATTCACACCTGCAAACCTGAAAGAGAGTGAAAAATCAGGTGATGAAAAATTGAGGCAAGCATAAGGTCCATTCAAGTACTTGCAGCTTAGCCTCCCACATTCCTTACAGGTCAGCTGTACACCTATATATTTTGTATCTTCAGTGTGGCTAGAGACATCTCCCCTTTTCGTAAAGGCCGTCCAAAACTTTTCCTACATAAATAGTTAGAAAATATCACAAGTAGCAAAACCAAGCTTGTTGTTGAGTGACTTTTTTGACTCTCTGCAGAACCAGGATTCACTTAGAAACCTCCAAAATAGCTGGATATATGGGCATCATACCACACAGTTGCTCTGCTTTATTCTTCCTACATAGAAGACCAATACCATGTTTTCCAAAAAACAGAACGTTTACCACTAGGCTGGTCAATTAATTGTTGAGATGAAGCAACAAAGATTTGTATAGCAATCAGTTGCTGTTAAATGTTATTTTGTACATATGTGTAGACAGAATGAGAAAACTAGAGAAAAAAATGTATGTACCTGTTGGGTAGTGTTCATTCACTGGCCAGCTGTCAACCTGAAGAGTGGCGTTGCCACCGTTCCTGGTAAAGCGCACCACGTGGTATTTGCCATCATTTACAGGAGTGCTTTCCTCTTTAATAGAGATGTCCACTGTGCCAATATTGAAGACTACACCAATCTTTCCTTGCTCCTGAAATGAAAGAAAAAAAGAGAAAAATGCTTGTAAATTTCTGGCTATTAGAATGTTCTTGGCCTATTAAATTCTAATGGATAATCGTGCTGGTAGATGGCACTGAAGAATACACAGAAGCATAATTTTGAGCTTTGTCAGGATAAATTTAATTGGCTCTACTTCAATGCTAACATTGTCTTCCACCCTCTTCTTTACAGCTTTCACCTGAACATAGTGACTCATCTGCTCTCTCAAATAATTACAGAGGACAGTTGAGGAAGCAGGCAATAAAACTAAGAAGATGTGGATAGTTATTTGAACAACAGTTCCACTGATTAGTAGTCCCTTGTTCAATTGCCATCTGAAATGCAGCCACAGGTAGGCTGTATCCTAACTGTTTCACATGCAGAAAAACAGAACAGAACAAACAGCCTCCACTCCAAAATAAATAACCACGGGATCCAGCAGGGTGAATGCAGTTAAAAGAAGGACAGAATTAGAAAGCAGGAAAATGTACTAACCAACTCTGAACATTTGAGGGAAGCTAATTGCTCCTAAATCAAATGGAAAATGCCCCAGACTTTCAAAGGACAGGAGTGACTGCAGTCTTATTTTTCTGTATCACACACTCCAATCAATGACTTACTAGTAAAGCGGTCCCCCATATTGTGTTCTCCCAAAACTTTCCACCAGTCACTGACTGAACGGGAAGAGCACACAAAGGCAGCNTAAGGGGTGGCAGAAATTCATGCAATAGTACCGTATTCAGTTAACCAGAATACACCTTCAAGCTTTCAACAAGGAGGCGCACAGTGAGATGGTATCAAGGTTTATGAAGGCATATTATGTGTACTGCAGGGATTCAGTTCTAACGCAGACAGACAGAACTAAAATGTATCATACAGAAAACCAGTATTAGGAAAGGGGTTGGAACTAAATGATCTTTAAGGTCCCTTCCAACCCAAACCATTCTACGATTCTACATTGGCTGACTATCCATACCATAACATTGGAATTAGTTTTATTAGCTGACAAAATAGAGAAATCAAGGAAGAAACAAAACCAGAGAGTAGATGGCCAACTCATATCCAGATACAGCCACTTCAAAATAGAACTGAAGCATACATCAGACTTCTTTATTTTTTCTAATACCATCTCTCTTATTCTTTGAACTACAATATTGTTACCAGTTCAAAAGGAAAAAAAAAAAAAAAATACAGCCCTGTAGCTAAAGACATCTTTAAAAAACTGGACTGTGCCTCGATTACTTTAAATTTAGCACTGTAACAGTATGCACCCTGATATTATTTTCCTTCTTCTTACAACAGTAAATTTTAGACTCTGCTGTATATATACCAGATAGCATGAATCTCATGTTCATTCACACCGCAATGCTTTGAATTGACTTCACTGCAAGATATCAGTATTTTTTTTCTTTTTTTTTTCTTTTTTTCCCCACTGTGACAGGGGCAAGTGGGCTGCTGCTCTCAGCTGATGCATAAACTCAGATACCATTTGAAAATAATCAACGTTCCTTCTCTTATGTTACCCCAAAAGTAAGGGATTCTTCACTAAGCAGAGATGCATTCCAGGGAAAGCTCTTGCTGGCACAGCTTTGCCACCTTTTTGACATATGTCAAACTTGAAATACAGTTAGTGAATCTCCTGTGTTAGTAAATTATCTGCACAGCAATTAGCAAAGAACAAGTGATTACTACTTCCTAGACAGCAGGACTCAAAGAATGTCTGCTGACCATGTTTCCATCTGGTTTTGCAAGCTGCTGCCTCATAATCAGCCTCCCAGAGAACTCCTTACACTGTTTTTCAATCACCCTCAAAATGTCAAGGCTGTACTAGCACAGCAACCACTCTGAGAAGGGTCCAGCTTGGTGAAGACATAGTGCAAGCAGGTAAGATGAAAAGCTGCATAATGTCGAGCAGAACATATCTTCGCCACCACAGAGGAAGGTATTAAGAGGCATTCAGCAGAGAAAAAGGTGTACTTTCAAGCAGTATTGGCTTAATGATGCAGACAAACATTTGTAAATTGGTTAAGGGACATTGAGAAGTTTAACTAACCCCAACCCCCGAAGAAGGAGAAAACATTTCTGATCTCCTCCCTTTGAGGAAAAGAGAGAATGCCTTTCGCTATTCCCTTTCCCCAGGCTTGCAGGACAAACCTAACAAAATGGGCAGTGATAACCCATGGAAAAAAAGAAAAACTGGGGAAGAAAGAAGACTCTGGAAGTGGAGGATTGCAAATGGCCAGTGGGCCCTCAAGCTGCTAGAAAGAAGTGAAATGAGCAAACTGGTCTCCTCCATATCCCAAGCAGGCTGCCATCCCTTCCCACAGCCAGGGAAACATAGCCCTTCTCAAAGCCGCATAACATTTTGTCGTAACTGAGAAATGCAAAAATTTGTGTAAAACAAATCATAGGCCTAATTGAAAGCCTCCTCTAGCCCTATTCAGTCCCTCCTCTGGCAGAGCTCCATGGGACTCTTTAAGATGAGTTTTGCAGAAGCAGGACTTTATGACAGATTTTGATACTCTCACACAGACCGAGCAGGAGCTTGACACGAAAATGGTTACCAGGATAAAACACAACGTAGCACAATTCTCTGAACGCAGAGCTATTGAAGCCAAACTGCAAACACAGACTTCAAGATATAGTTTATTCATGATATTTTATATCTCTAGGGCACCAGATTCTCCCTGGGGGAAAAAAAAAAAAAAAAAAAGCAACAATTAGTTTACTCATTCCTGGTAGAAAAAAAAGCAAAGCAGAAAGAAAAACCTTCAGCAAAGAACTATGACTATGGACATGGGGTAAATCCAGGATTTATTCTCAAGATCTCTTTGTTTCTACAGTTTCTTACACTACAACATCTCATTAAAAAGCAGCTTTTACAAAGACTTTCCTTCCTTCTAAATTTGAAAGACAAGCTTTACTGTTTAAATTTAACATTTTGTGACGGACATGACCTCTTTCATTCCATTCCCAATACAGCTAGTAGATTATCTTTTCGCATTACCAAACACAGGTATTAAATAGACCAGCAAATATATGACACAGAAAGATTAACATTTGCCTAATTATGTTTATTTTGTACTTAATAAAATAAAATAATTCCCTTACCAAAGCAAGGGAAAAGCTAAATATATAGCCACAGAGTATACAGGTTACATGCTCTGAAAGTGCTCTGAAAGTGCTCTGGAGAAATGCAATAGACATTGAGCATTTTTTTTTTCCTCTTTACATCAGCATTCATTGGGGCTGCCCCAAATACCTTCCATGAAAGGTGATCACGTGTCCCCTGAAACTGCTGTTCTCAAAAGCCACTTTGCCTTCTCCTCTTTTATAGTCTTTCTAGAGATAAATTTCTGCCATGAAGTCTCTTAAGACATCGGGCAAATAATTGCCTTTAAATAATGGAATGGTTGTAGGTAAATTAAATGAACAAAATAAAGCAAAGTACTGAAGAGAATGTACAAAGCGTCACCTTGACCTCTCTATTTTACAACAGCCTTCCACAGGCTTCTGGCAGCACTTTCTTGTTATATGCGCTACTCCTAAAACATTTTAAACGTTATTAAATGACACAGGGGCTAATCTACAGCATGGGATCAGGAGATTTGGAATCTTACCCTTAAGTATTATTTTACTAATGTTTTTGGGCAACATTTTCTTTTACCTTTTTGTAAAACAGATTCTTAATTGGCGAAAGAAGGGTGACAACCACTTTTCTTTCTGAGATCGACAAGCCCTGTAACCCAGACATATTTTACTTAAACACTGTTGGCATTCCGATAATCTAAAGAGCAAACAAGTTGGAAATACGAAATTGGCAGGAGCTGATAATGGCCTTTTAAAAGATCAATGACAAAATTGGCCCCTCGGTTTGGTGACAGAATGCAACCTGTCTGGAAGAATCTGAAGGGCACTAAAGGAGTAGGATATTATTGTTTTAGCCCAGAGCATACTACCCAACAGCTTCAAAATGCACTAGTTTGAGACTGAGATTGAGAAATTCCAGCTGTACAACAACAGCCACATGCACAGTGTAGTTTCAAAAGGCCTTTAACTTTTGGTCTTCACCTTTCAGTCTGCTTTTTCTTAATCTAAAAGTCAAATAATCCAGACAAAAAGCATACAGATGTTCCCTGTGTGCAGAAAGCACTTCATTTCAAAAACCAAGAGAGAGAACCCCAGGCAATAGGACAAATCCTACTCTCAACTGCATCAATATGAATCAATAGCAATTCTGTTGAAGAAACTCAGGATCCTTACTGATGCAAGTGGAAGCAGAGTTTATCCCAGTATTTTTACGTCATTTTGCTTCTTTTCTGCAACTAAAATAAAACAATAAAAATAAAATATAACTGAAATCCTACTAGAATTTTAGGATAACTGTGTTTTCTCACACACATTTTACTTTATCATTTTTCATTTGTTACAAGTGTGCAGACTGCCTCCTCCTCCGACTCTGGCTGGTTCCAGCATAACTAGACATTGTCCCAAATCAGGCATACAAAATATTCCTAGTTGCTGCTTCCTCAAGACCACTGATGATTTTTCTGCTCGTGTTTCAATGTGATACAAGCTCTTTTGGTAATACAACAGGCCATTTCACTCTGTAGGAAGGTTTTGTAAACTTTCCCCACACACACACATGCACACAGACGCCGCATGCATACATTTCAACTCTGATTCCCTTTAAATTCAGGAAGATTGCTTTGTTTTCTTGTAAGACCAAGTGCTGCTCTTCCTGGAATAGCTTCCTGTCTGATTCTTTTGTTTTGTTTTGTTTTTACTTTGCTTTAAACTTCTGGATTCTAGAGGACAGTCTGTCTCATTGCTCACAATACTGCTAAATGTAGTGAAGTACGTAGTAGAATTCAAGTTTACTAGATTCTACAATGTCAAAGCACTTTATGGGAATTTTTACTTCTAAACAGAAATACAGAAAGTTCTTCACTGACTATGAAGGTAGTAAAAACCAGTATTGTATTTAGAGCACCATTCTGAACTGCACTAAATACACAGCTAGACAGGTCTTTCCATGATATCTTCTCCACTGGATTTAAGAAGAGGTGCTACTAGCAGTTGTATTCAGCATAGAGTATAGGGCATTTATTTCTTTTCCACTCTAGTTACTTATAAAGCCATTTTTATTACTACTTGGAGCTTATTCTGAAACTAAAATTCAATATATACAAAACTCTAGCTGGGTACAGGTAGAGCTTACTGGCTGAATTTTTTCTTTATTTCAACAGTGATGGTAGGGAAGCCATGCTCAACAACTAGCACAGTCATCTGGCAAATATAAGAACAAAAAGTTCCAAATACCATTAAAGAAATGACAGGCACTGAAGCTCACTTGACATGGAAACTTTTGAGCAGAGTTTCAACACTTCGTAGTTATAAAGAAACAAGAAAAAAATGTAATTCAGGTGAAAGGATATACACAGGTCAGCCAATTTACGCAGATTTTTGTGAGATATTATAAAGAGCAGTAGATCAACTTTTGTTTCATATTGTTTGATGCTGCTTCATAATGTCAAACCAGATTCACTTAACCCTCATTACAAAACATACTTATCCAAAAGAACAATGCACATACAGGACAAAATAAATAGAAATTATTATCATGGCAGAGCCATAGTTTTTAAAAAAGGCAATTCTCACAGATACATAATTTATTAGGCTAAAAAGGATAATTGTTGTAATCCAGTCTGCTCTAAAATTTTAAATGAGACCATGTATCTTGTCTGAACTGATCTTTTGTTGAATGTATTTCAGAACAACACTTAGTTGTGATCTGAACATTTACAGCTGAGTAAAGAGTCATTATAGCTCAGAGTCACTTCAGTTGCTTCTTTGATAAGATTGGTCCAGTGCTGAACATAGTCAAAAAGGCAAGAGTAATGTCAAGAATTGTAAAGAAAAGGAACAGAATACTAGGGGAAAATGTCTGTTACAAATTAATGATCGACCTTTGACTTTAATTTTTGAATACAGTGCACAGAAACCTACAAGCTCCTTCAGAAAAAGAGGAAATGTAAAAGGTTCAAAAAATGCCAAACTTAGAACTGCATATGTAAAAAATACATATATATATTATTATTGTAGTAAATAACTAAATAATAAAAAATGAGTAATAAAATCATTTGGTAATAAAATTTAACCAAAGGAAGTATTTTTAGAGAGAGAGTTCATAACTGAATTGTACAAATCACTCATAGAATGTGTTGGATGCCTAAGACACATTCAGAAATAGACAAAGTCATGGCAGGAAAGTCAATCAAGAGCTATTGAACACAAATGTGTGAATATAATCTCCTGCTCAGCAGGTCCTTAAAAGCAGATCATTACTGTTTGCTTTAACTTTTATTTTCTGTATGGAAAAGATACCTAGCATCACACTTCTATAAATGATTTGTAAGACTGTGATCAAGTCAAAGTTTTTGGAAGGTTATTGCCGATTCTTATTCATTTCATAAAGTGGTGAAATGCTGGAAGTGGCAAAGTTTAACGATAATCCAATATTTTCTAATGAAGATTTTGAAAGTGTGGTTTAGATAAACATCTGCTGGGCCAGGCTGGTATATATAGTTCTGCTTCAGAGCAAGAAAAGTACTAGAGTAGAGGACAAAGTTCCAGCTTCATCTTTCTGTGATTGCCAGTCTGAAGTCAAGTTTTCCAGATCTTACTTTAATATTCTCCATGGCCCCTGAAGCTACTTAAGTTTACTAATATATATTTTTCCAAATGTAGTCAACACATTTTCAACTCCACTTTACAGAAATTACACAGCCAGTTTGTTTTACATATTCATAGATCATATTGCATCTTTTGTCTAAAGTCTTACATCTGAGGCTTACTCATGATGACCCACAGCCTTACTGAGGAGTGCTTGCTAGGAGTGTCCCTTGTATTGAAAGATGGCCTCCAGCTGCAGTAAAATGTAACCAGTTTTCTTGTAAAGAGCTTGCCAAGCTATCCAGATTCCTTTTTATTTATTTATTTTTTGTTTACACTACAAGAAATAGTAGTATAGCAATAAAGAACATCAAGCTGAGTGGTGCAGTTGATACCCCTGAAGGAAGGGATGCCATCCAGAGGGACCTGGGTAGGCTTCAAAAGTAGGTCTGTGAAAACCTATGTTAGGAAGAAATTCTTCAGTGGGAGGGTGGTGAGGCGCTGGAACAGGCTGCCCAGAGAAGCTGTGGCTGCCCCATCCCTGGCTGTGTTCAAGGCCAGGCTGGATGGGTTCCTGGGCAGTTTGATGTAGTGAGCTAGTGGCTGGCAGCCCTGTCCACAGCAGGGGGGTTGGCACTAGGTGATCTTTGAGGTCCCTTCCAACCCAAGCCATTCTATGATTTTTTTCTTGAAATTTTTGGACCAAACTCCCTGGCAATAACACAGCAATATCGAGTTACAGTGGTTTGCAAAACTGCAGTTCCTTTAACAAACAATTCTCTTACTTTACCTTTTATTCTTCTCTACCTTCATCCTTCCCTCTTTCAATGTTTAGCTTTTTTTTTTTTTTTTTNNNTTTTTTTTTTTTTTGTAATAAAAGTTTATTTTATAAGAAAAACTCTCCTGTAGTAAAGCCAAAAAATAGGCAGGTAACAAACCACGTAAGGAATGTTTCAGATAAAGAACTGCATGCGTGAGATATAGAAGCTGCTTTTTAGCTGCTTTTTTTTTTTTTTTCCCCACCCCAGACACCCTGAACTTGGTAAGAGCTTTATGCATCATTGCAGGTTTTTAGGTAACAGTGATACACAATATGAACAGAATTAAACTTAGGAATTAATTTGAAAGTCAGTATCATTAATGCAGCTTGAGATCTTTTGAAATTTTAACTCACAGAAGCAATCTAGTCAGCACATGGCTGAAAGGCAGAAAAGATTTCATTTCTGCCTTTACTGCTGTTCAGTTCTACCTTGAACAAGCCACTCCATTTGTCTTTGTAGACTATAAAGCCACTGGCTTATCATGCAGTACATTTGTGTGATATCTATTAGAGTGGAACGCTGGTATCCCATGGAGCCTCCATATGTTGTTGTTGTACAAATAATTAATATCAGAGCATCCTAATTTATGGTATCAGCACATCATTACCATGACCAAGCATGTACTAAGGCTGCCCTAGACCCATTTCCTCAGAATCCAGGGAACGCTCTGCCTTATCCGGTTGCTCTTACTTTGCTGAGCAAAGCCTAGTATATTCTGTGGTCTTAAGAGGAAGGCTTGCTTCTGTACTATTCAACACCTAAGATTCTGTGCCCAATTAAATCCTTTCTTTCTCTGAGATAAGAAAGCATCAGAGCACTGCCAGTCAAATACCAGGCAGCAAATGTAACAAGAAATACATTCAGGCATGTTTAGGCCACACAATTTGTGGAAAACAATTGTTGCTACACACCTGGTGAAGCTCCAGTCAGGAGACCATTAATCCTTCTCATGTAGGGATATCATAATGCAAGTAAGGAAACAGAAATTGACAACATGCTGAAAAGAAGGCATTTGTTGGGTAAACAGAATGCAAAACAAATTAGAAAGCAAAACCTGCCCATTGGTTCACTGGCAAATACATTATTCAGATGGCTAATTTGTTTCCTCAGCTTACAATATGCATCATGAAAACCTGCCCTACATGATGGTATGAACTTCAACTATAATTAGGATTAAACAGATTGCCTGTGCCTTTTCAAAGTATTAATAGCATATCCTGGAAATTGTTGAGAAATGACACCTTTCAGATGTGATGCTGGACTAGGGGGAAAATCAGGAACAGTTCTGAATGTTGATTTCAGTTTCTGTTTTTCTGAAGGGCTGAGACAACACACACCATGTGTTACATTTTAAAGCATCTCCAGCACATACCCTTCCTCCTGCATTACAGAAGCCAGCTGATTAAAAGCATATCCTGTACCGTCATGTAAATCACTCCTAGACAACAATGTGATCAGCTGCTAAAAACACCACATCCACTCAATAAGGAAAAGCCTGCAGTAGGAAGTCAGATTTTAGGAGGACACAAGAACAAGCAACCTGCTCAGCAGCAGAGGTCTTCCAGGAGGAAACATCTCCTTCCTTCTCATGATGTCTCCATTGGAGTGTTAATCCACTGGGTAACATTGCCAACAATTTACTCTGACAGAAGGTAAAGTGCCAGTTACAAAAATACAGTACCAAAGATCTGATACTTACCTGCAGCATGAAATGAACTGCGTACCTTAACCACCAGGCTTCCTTATCAAGAGAGTTTATACAATTGTGTGATGTCCGTGGGCTGAAGGTGCAGCATATATCACGCACTCTTTAACAGCAATCAGAGCTGTCTGTCTCAATCCATAACCCATAGAAAATGTGCACTTGTCAGGAGGATGGCATTAAGAAAGGACACCGCTGCCTGACAGGGAAGGTGATCACAAATATCAGCTTGCCACCATCCAATTAGCTCAAGCAGAGTAGATATAGAAGTGCAAGGGCTGAGGTGGATTTGGACAAAATTAATCAATTTAAACTTTGCTTTGCCTAGAGTATGTTTGCAAACTCTCTTCTACCCTGAGACATTAACAGTATTGTAGGGTTTCAAAGGGTTCAAAAAAAGGCATGTTCAAAGGTATTTTATTACTAACCACTATACTATCACTATATTTTCCCTTTTCTGGGTGTTTATTTATAGAATTGTGATAGAATTTAATGCATCCAGGGTCTGTGTTATATATTTCTTTTAAAATGAACAAAACAGATTTCATGAACTATATATAAAATCAACAGCGTATTGTAAAGACAGCAGTGAGTCTTCTTTACTAGACAAATGAGGCGTATGAGCTAAAGTTCAATGGGCCTTTCCAATCAGACAAGATAATGAGGAAAACAAGGATATATGTAAACACAAACAGTGCCTGGATTCTCTAACAGGCTTTTTCTAGCTTTTCAAAGCTTACTTTTTTTAAACAGAAAATTTCTTCTAAAGCAAGTGTAATGTGGCTGGACTCCAGCAAAAGGCTTTTCCGATCCTAATATTTTGAATGGGAGTAGAAAAGAGATAACAACATTCACAAACAGTATGTGAAGATTGTAGTATAAGAAACTTATATTTCCTATGGAAATTCCCAAAATAATTTAGTTGTTAATTACCGATATTAATAACTTTCCATGACATAGCATTTCTTGGTAAATAACTGTGGAATACTGGACAGCAAAAGAGAAGATAAACAGCACTTCTGAGCACACCTCACAAAGGACACCAGCAGTACCACCTCTGTTTTGCATGTCAGAAAGCAGGGACAAAAGGAAGGGACTTGTCAAATATTGCACAGGAAACAAAAGTGACAAAAAGCAGAAAAAATAATTAAAAGGCCCTCTAATTCTTAGGTTGGTACCCTACCATTTACATTGGTCTTACTACCATAGAATACTTCAAACATTCACATTATATGCATGCATAGGATATGCTACTGGAATATATTCACACAGAGCCCTCCCATTTTCTTTGGCAGCCCAATGAGTGCTTTTTCTTGTTACGCTGTTGGGGGATCTCTGTCCCTAGGATTTTGTGATGCTCATTTCTAGGCCTTTCAATCTGCCCTGGAGGGTCACTTGGCTTGTCCAAGTCCAAGGCCATTTCCATTTTAACCTTCACCAAAAGTCAACAGGTAGCATCTGGACCTAGCTGGAAACAGCACATTACATGGAGGCAGAATTTTCCTATAGAGTAAAAATGCTAATTTTACTGAAACAAAATCAAGATGAGCCTCTGGGAAAAAGCTACGACTTGCCTATTTGTATAATTTGTGCTGTGGAATTCACTTACTGTAAGCTGCTTGGCAAGGAGGTATCAGCCACACAGCCTTGCCAAGTTTGCACTATGTTGGTTAAACCAGAACTCCTGCTGTCAAATTCAAACTTGATTATTAGAAAAGGATGTTGCACAGAAAGCTGAAGTATTTCCAGGACTAATTTTCTGACATAGTAGGTGTGGAAAGAGTAGAGAGAAGATTAATGCCAGCTTCTATACCTTTCTCAGATATTTTCTCCTATCTACCTTCTAGGAAAAAAATTATCATGAGATGTGATTGTGCAAAAAATAAAATGAAAAGAAACTGCTTTCTTAGAACTGTGCTGAAAGCCTAACCCTACTGCAACTACGGATGCCCTTAGATGATTAGAATCCTTTAGATTGTCCTACATTGAAATCACTGGGAAAGAAACACAATCAAATTAGGCTTGAGGCTGCACTTCTTGATTCATCTTCCCTCTCTGTAAGGCCAATCCCTTGCTTACATTAGTTTTTGTGGGAAGAAGTCGTGTTTCTTTAGACCTGCAACAAAAAACAAAGGACTAACTTTATAGATAACCTATTCATAAATTTTTGTAGCTACCATTAGAAACACTGAGGTAAAAAAGTGTCAAGATGTGAGAGGCAAGAGTACAAGTATCAAGCACAGGGAGATATCTGTCATGGAATGGGAAGCCTACCTCTGTGAACTGAGTTATTTCTCTGTATCTCATAGTGAAAGAATAAGACAGCTCACAACTGAAATAAAAACACAAAAGGAATTACAGAGATCTGCTTTGGGAAAAAGTTGGAAGAGGATGAGGTAACTACGCAGCTTAGACACAAAGATCACAAAATGACTTCATAGTCTGCCAGATAGGAACAAGCCACAGACATCTATTCCCTGATTAAGATAAAGTTTTTATGAGCAAACTGAAACAGCCAACAGAATGATAGCTACAGGACTGTTGTAATTTAGAATATACTGTTAGTACTTACATACTGGAAGTACAAATTTTCTTGTCTGTGTCCAGCACTCCATGATTTGGCCACACACATTAAACATTACCTGAGCAGAAGAACAGGGCTCCTCTCCTCATTCATTATTTTGTCAGCATGCTATTGAAATTAATAGGTCAAACCCTGACATTTGCATTCAGGAGAAAGCCCTACAGAGGACCCAGATTTGAAAAAAGATTTGGCTTGATACTGTATGTTCAGCACAAAATACCATAGCCTTTAGAAATCTAATTTTAAAGAGCTGTCATTTAGTTTAGGGAAATGAAAGATGTGTCTTATTTTTTTCCAAATGATAGTCTGGGGAGTGGGGCCACAAACTGCACAAACTGCCCACCCAAATAGCTGATTGGGAGAGTCAATTAAATTGTAACAGGTTGATTGTATGAATTACAAACTGAAGGAGAGATAAGAGTGATGGATGTCTCTGGACAGCTATTACAGCTGTTGCATGTGGCTGTTCTTCCTGCAGATGGAAGACAGTATTGGCAGCATATGGCATGAGAGCTTGGGCTTAGAAGGCAAATGCAGCAGACTATTGATAAAAGGAAGTAAAGCTACAGCAGCATGGTGGATAGCAAGCAAATCTGAAAGATTTAACTGCTGACCACCTTTCAAGTTTCTTTAACTCTATACCTCACCAAGATCTCTGGGATCTCATCTCCATTCCTACAGATTGCCTTTTATTTCTGCCTGTCAAGAAGGAGCCAGGAGGCCTTAATTGGTCTGAAGCCAATAACCATTCCATTAGCTGCATCCAGGCAGCAGTCAGTGAGGCAGGCTACCTGAGTGGAAGTCTCATAAAACACTATGAATACAGCTTCTCCTTACCACAACCCAGATAACCAAGTGATTTAGAAAACAGTTATTTGGGCACCTTTGGTGATGTGACATACAGAAGCATAAGGTGATGGAGAGCAGAAGTTGCCCCTTGAGTAAAATTTCCATTACAGCTACAGAGGTAAGGCATAAAGGAATATGGCATCCCAGGCCTTAAAGAATTACAGGACCCTCTATGTCACAAAGTCTTCCTGCCACTGCTACCATCAAAGCCAAAAACTTTATTTCTTGCATTAGCTGTTACTTAGGTTCCTTATGCAGTTATAGTTTACTGCATTTCTTCTTCTCCTGAATGGTTTTAAAACTGATCCTGGACTACCTTTCCTCTCAAATGGTCATAGCTGTTTGTATTGTTTGTTGTCCAAGTAGATTCCATGTTTCTTTCTTTTTGACATCTTTAATCCTCTTCTTTGGAGTCTGGGGAAAATCTCTGAATGTTTTGACCAGACTCTTTGTGGCACATTTTCTGAATGTTTACATCAAAAGCGAGGAGGCTGGCTTTAACTAACCCTCCTGTTGATAAGCAAATACTGAATAGGTCATTAAAAATGACCAGTTTTCTCAACCTTGTTGATAGGTCTGCCTATGTCCATGCATAATGTTGTAAGAAGTCAGTAGCCAGATCCTTTCAATGTCTCTGCTATATGTATGCTATGGATAGAATATGGCCTTCAAAAACTTTTTAAAGGGCAATTATCAGCCAGCTCACTAGAAATTTTAACAATGCCAATTTAAAAATAAATACATCAGAAATAGAGACACTTAACTCTTAGAGCACTAGCCTTAATTTACACTGAAATATATCTAAAGACAATAAACATCAGCATCCAAAAGATCTGCAAATCAGTGTGCAACGCTAATGACGCAGCCTTGTCAGGCTGCAGTATAAAGGAACCTGCACCAACCAAACAAAACAGACAGTGCAGATACAGATATGGGAGTACAGCAGAATAAGAAAATAAGGAATGCTGGCATGGGTTCTGTGTATTTGTAGCTATCGACAGGCTGGAGCAGCAGGCCCAGGATAATCTCATGAGGTTCAACAAAGCAAAATGCAAGGTCTTGCACCTGGATTGGGCAACCCCTGCTATCAATACAAGATTGGGGATGAAAGGATTGAGCAGAGACCTGACAAAAGGGACTTGAGGGTACTGGTGGATGACAAGCTGGACATGAGCCAGCAGTGTGCCCTTGCAGCCCAGAAAGTCAACCGCATCCTGGGCTGCATCCAGTAATTGTGGCCAGCAGGGCAAGGGAGGTGATCCTGCCCCTCTGCTCTGCGCTGGTGAGACCCCACCTGCAGTGCTGCGTCCAGATGGGGAGTCCTCAGTACAAGAGGGACATGGACCTGTTGGAGTGTGTCCAGAGGAGGGCCACAAAAATGGTCCAAGGGATGGAACACCTCCCCTGTGAGGACAGGCTGAGAGAGTTGGGGCTGTTCAGGCTGGAGAGAGAAGGCTCCGGGGAGACCTGATAGCAGCCTTTCAATAAAAAAAGGGTGGCTACAAGAAAGATGGGGACAGAGTCTTTAGCAGGGTCTGTTGTGATAGGATTAGAGGAAAAGGTTTCACTACTGAGAGCGGGGAGATTTAGACTAGATATTAGGAATTTTTTTTTTTTTTTTTTACCTTAAGAGTAGTGAAGCACTGGTACAGGTTGCCCAGAGAGGTGGTGGATGCCCTGTCCCTGGAGACCTTCAAGGTCAGGCTGGACAGGGCTCTGAGCAACCTGATCAAGCTGTAGATGTTCCTGTTCACTGCAGGGAGTTGGGCTGGATGGCCTTTAAGGGTCCCTCCCAGCTCAGATGATTCTATGATCTTGAGTTCTGGTTTTCCTCCATGGTACAGCAGCAAAAAGAGCAGAAACAGAAAATACAACAGAACAGACTGTGTCTGCTTTTTCTAGTATTCCTGTTCCTCTCTGTGAAATCTCACTGCTCTTCTGAATAAACATCATTATCCTCAAATTGCTTTGTACCTCATTACAATGTAAAAGTCATTGAAGACATTCCTTCAGAAAATTGATACAGTTTTTTTGGGGGAAGTGAGTGATATGAAGAAGTTTATGCAGATCCATCAAACATCAGTCATACTCTGGTACCAGAGAAGAATACATTACATGACATAAGTGAAAGAAGCTCTAGGCAATACAAAAATAGCATCAGCCTGCATACAGGGATAACCTATATTACAGCTTCAGGGGTGGATGAAACAAGCAGATTATGGCTCTGTATCATGATATTGTTCTTTTTTCACATAGGAATACCAGTTAACCTAATTACAGTCCTGTAAATAGATGGATACAAATGACAGTCTGAATGCACAGCAAATTCCTAAGGCAGGGCTCTTAAAATTTCTGAAAGGTTTATGCAGCTTCTCGTCCTCTGATCTCACACACTAGCAGAGAACTGTCCCAGTGCATCAAAGGAAACCATCAATGAATGGTCAGAATGCTTCAGTAAGCACAACAGCTGGCTCAGCATTTGAGTTTTCTTAGAAAAATATCAAACAAAGAAAACACATGATACTGTTGTTCTGGAGAAACAATGACAAAGGCATAGCAATTTTATTTATTTACCCAAATTTTGTATTTCTATCCATATTACTTTTATTTTCATGCTTCTCTCTCCTTTGAAGAAGGAAAGGAAGCAGGTAAGATGATAAAATGAGATAAGGCAGAAATATTCCTGAGATTTATGGCTAAAATTAAGATATTTTATTTGAAGAAAATTTTCTAGAAACAGGAACAAAAATCAATTTCAGTGGAACATGTTAAAACTACAAAAAATATCTCCAGCCTTATTTTTATTTATTTATACCTTTCTTTCACAATGAAGGACATGGGTTTCTCAACTGGAATTATCTGCAGAGCACAGCCACTTTGAACTGGTAAGTAGTGGCAACTGCTATTATCTTAAAAAAAAAAAAAAAAAAAAAAAAAAAAAAAAGTTGAA